>CAUYSK010075864.1:0-12713 GCA_963575035.1 Avahi laniger
ATGCCTGTAGTCCCAGCTACTTGGGAGGCTGAGGCAGTAGGATCGCTTGAGCCCAGGAGTTTGAGGTTGCTGTGAGCTAGGCTGACGCCACGGCACTCGCCCCAGGCAAGAAAGTGAGACTCTGTCTCAAAAAAAAAAAAGACTATGTTTTGACTCCATGGTGGGCCAGTCAGAGGTGAAAAGCAGAAAATCCATTGGCTCTGGTATTAATTCTATTTTATTGTTGAAAATTGGAACCACCACCAAACTACTTAAATCAATCAGCCCAGTAATTTCACTATTTCTGGAAAATTTTAATGGTGGTTATGAAAATATGTAACCAGGAAGGATTAGCCCCATATTCATTCATTCATTCAACAGGTATTAAATATTTATTGTTTGCTTGTTTGCATAGCATTTTGTGTGACACTGTTTCCTTTAAATAAGTGAGGGAAAATAAAGAAAGACATCAGAATCATAACCAACAAAAGTAGGAACTGTGGACACAGAAAACCTAATACAATAATGTACCTTTATGTGTTCATTTTAAAACAATTAACTAATTAACAAAAAAAGAGAGGGCAGAGAAATTCAATTCATGATGTGGGCAAAGATGAAATAAGACAGAGTATGATACTATACTAGGCTTCAAAGTACTTAAAAATTCAGTACACTAAAGTGTCAGGGACAAATTATAGTGCAATTAGAAATGAAAAAAGCATATTCAAAATTATGATTAAATTATCAAAAAAATAAAATATATTGCTACTTTTGGCCAACTGGTAGTTTTATCAATAACAAAACTTCTTTCTACCATTCCATCAATTATTTCTATATTCAATTTATGCAAAGTGAGTTTAGATTCAAAGAAATGGTTCTCTACAGCATGAACGAGATTTTGCAAGCTTACATTCATTTAAAAAAGCGAAAGTAAAAACAACAAAACACCTTACTGCATAACAATTTTTTAGTTTAGGTTTCAACCCACATTATATTGTAACAACCAAAATATGCAGTAGCTAACATGTAAAAGAAATTCAAATGAACCTATTTCTGCTAAAATACTTTAAAGTACTTTTGTGAAACAACTCATGCATCCGGCATTGCAGGGAATATAAATAGATTACTCAAACAAATAAAGTAATATACTTTAAATATGCAAGCAAAACATAAAATTCAATTTTAAAAGTCTAGAAAATTTAAGGCAATAGTTTCATTTTTCTTTCAATAACATCATAGAGTTATGCCTCACTGTTTCAGAAAGTTATTCACATACCTTAAATACTACATATATGTCCTACGTATTGCAGATATACAATAATTTATTATTATTACAGCATAATTTACAGCATATGACAATGTATTAACCATTCAAATACAAGTGCTAATATGGAGATAAGGGAAATTACCAAATGATCCTGGAGCATGATTGGATCTTACTTATCCTGCACTCTCAGCTTGGATCTCCCCTCCTAAGAGAGGCCCTCCCTGATTACCCCATCTAAATTAGCCCTGCCTCAGTCACTCTCACATTAACCCTGCTGTTTCCCAATTTTCAGAGCACTTACCACTATCTGAAATTATCTTGTTAATTTCCTTGATTTTTGTCTGTCTTCCTCCACCAAAATGTAAGCTCCATAAGCACAGGTACCTTTTCAGTCTTGCTCACTGAATCCCCATTACACAGAACAGTGTCAGCACACAGTAGGCTCTTGATAAAAGTATTGAATAAATGAAATAGGGTAATTACTCAAACAATAATGTGAACTGGGAGAAAACAGAAGAAGATGGACTATACACCAAAGAAGCTAGCAAGAAAAAATGGAATTGAGTAGTTTCATGGATGAACCTATTCCCAGAGAAACTGGTACCTCTAAACTGCAAAGGCAACTATTTAAAAAGTGAGCAGTCCATATCCCATGATTAAGCAAGAGGGCATTATGTTTCTCACACCACAATTACCACTGTCAACAAGGTTTTATTTTAAGGAACCTTGACTACAAATCTACTGTCCCATACTTTACCATCAGGCATTACTGGTCCACTTCCATTAATAATTTGTCAGCTGCAGCAGGTTCAGACATGCCTTGTCTTCTCCCTTTATACCATAGAGTGCTACTGACCCTTTTCCAAATGAGCCTCTTTGCAAACTCCCAGACTCACGGTCCTATCTGCTCCTTACCAATGCTATGCCAGAAATGTCACTAAAGAGAATGGTAAAAGTAACACAGAACAGATCCCGCCTTGTTTTCAGATCCTAGCTGGTTGTTTAATGATCAGTTCCCCCAAAGATGCAAACTTCTTGGAGAGGCAGTAAAGGGGGAGATTTGTTATTCAAACACATACTAGCTGCATGTTCTTGGCAAGCCAATTACCATCCCTAGGCCTCAGTTTCCCTTCTCTGTAAAATAGGGATAATCAGAGTATCTGTCTCAACGGGATTTTGAAAGAATTCAATGAGCTAATGCATGAATGGCCATTAGCATACTGCAGAACACGCAGAACGCATCAATAAATGGGGGTTGTTTTTCCTATGAAAAGGATAATGATGATGATTTTTAAACACTAGACTAGAACTCCTGGAGGGCAGAAACAGTGCTTGCTTGGTTCCCGGTGGGATTCGAATGTAGTTTAAAAACATGGAAAGGGGGACAACGGCGTCCTCATTTCGCTGTCTCCCAAGCCTCCCCATCAAATCAATCTCTAGACGGCTGCCATTTGCCTAAACCGGGGTAGGAGAAGGGGACTGGGATCATAACTAGACAGTAGAAACAAAGGGTGGGAACCACCTAGCAGCCTCAGGGGCAATCAAGATTTGCTTTATTGTGCTCAAGCTTATCCCCCAGAGTGGCAAGGACGGAGTAAACAGAGCTCCTAGCAAGGGCCCTTGGTTGTGGTAACCGGCGTTCAGAAATGGCCAGTGCACACCCTGGGGAAGGCTCCCTCTCCAGCGCCGTGGGAGGAAGAAGAAAAAGGGCCCAGTTTTATCACCAGGAGGGGATTCTGGCCCGAGTTTTATTCACCAGGGATCCTCCAGCCTCACCCCAGCGCCCCGCACCACCTCCCCAGGTCCTCTGATAAGACTCCATGCTAAGGGCCCAGCCGGCGGTGCTAGCATCTGAGCATCACCTCCGCGCCCAAATCTCCCTGCCCGCGGGCTCCCGCATCCCCGCCCCGGAGCCTTTCCAGAGGCTCAAGACCCCGGGGCCCAGCACAGGGACCGCCCTCAGCGCCTCAAGACGCCAATTCTGCCTCGCCAGGCTGCCTCTCAGTTCGTACCCGCTGAGGGTCAAGCCCCCTCCTCATGCACACACCTGATTCCCCACGCCCCGTGAGCTTTTCTCCCCTCGCCACGGGACTTGTCAGAAGGCAAAAGGCTCAACTGGTACCGACAGAAAGCAGTTCGATCCGCCGCCGCCTTCTCCTCCTCCTCCCCGCCATATTACGGGTCTTGGGCGGCAACGCGGGCTCCTGGCAACCGCCGCAGCCGCCGCCTCCCGGACTCCGCCTCTCAGGGCCCGCACTTCCGGTGGTTGCTTCCCGGGCAGTTGGAACGGTTGGGCCTGCAGAAAACTACAATCTCCGAGGAGCATTGCGCACCTGTGTCGGAAGGGGCAGTACTCACGGCGAGCACGCTGCACGCCGGGAAACGTAGTCTTCACTGCAAGCTAGCGCCTCTTTTATATTTTAGTTTTTTATTTATTTGTCTGAAGCCCCGTAAAGTATTCCTTGAAGTTGCCATTTTTTGTTTATCTGTGTAGAGATAACGTCTTGCTGTGTGGTCGTTGGAAAACAGCTTTCACCAAAATTTTTTCTCTGTAGATAAAAAATTGGTGAATCTTAGATGCCAACTAGAAATCTTAAGACATCTATAACCTTTTGCAAATCAGTGGAAAAAGGTAACAGGGAAAGCCCTGAATCATTTGCCAAAGTTTTCTATCTAACATCTTACCGGCTTTCCAAAATATGATTTAGTGATCCCTGTCCATTCCCTAACTCGACTTTACCTTCTATCTCTCTTAGGAACCTTCTTTCCGGTGCTTATTTTTGTATATGTAAAATGGAGGTTTTAAAAGTGCCTATCACAAGGGTGGTTATGCACAAATGAGATAATTCCTGGTACATAAGCCTTTAGTAGGAGAAGTAGTAGCAGTGGAAAGGTCACAAGCCACTGGGGAAGCTTGATGTCAGTCCTGACCCTGCCATTAACTGCTAACTTCTATGAAAAGAGGGAATCTTTGGAACACCTTCCAGTTTTATAATCCGATTGTGCCTCCTTTGCGAGTCTCTTTCATTCTCTCAGAATCTGAAAAATCCTTCCAAAGTCCATTGAAATCAGTCTCCTGAGATAATACCCCCTTTCTAAGGCTGTTGTAAGAAAAATAGGCATTTGAAGTGTTTGCTGGCACGGTACCTGGGACATGGTAAGTGCTCTGTAAATGTTAGCTGCACTTGCTAACACTATTATTTCCCCCCACGAGCATGTGAGTCCCACAAGAGCAAGGACCCTTCAGGTCCTTTTCATTGCTGTGTCCTGAGCACAGGGCAGATAAAGAAGTCACTAAAATCTCTTCCAGACCTGTAGCTGTAGGACGGTTCTTTTCCCTGCCCTTCTCGCCTACAGAGAATGCCCAGGTGAAGGTCCCGACACCAGACAACCCAAAGCTGCTTTAGAACTAGAGCCTGGGTGGACCTGGGGCCTGGGCTCGTCCCCGTTGCCATGGAGAGGCCCCGCCCCCAGCGCTGGCTATCCCGGGCCCTGATTGGCTGGACAGCCGGTTTCCCCTGTGGATGTGTCCGCCGCCGCCATTGTGCGGCGCTAGTCTCCTCAGAGGGTGCCAGGTGTGGCCAGTGCTTCGAGCGCTTCCCCTCGCTTCTCGCTCTCCTATCCTGGGGGCCCGGCAGGTCCGGGACTCCTGTCCGTGCCGGTGCGGGCGCCGGCATGTGGCTGTGGGAGGACCAGGGGGGCCTCATGGGCCCCTTCTCCTTCCTGCTGGTGCTGCTGCTGCTGGTGACGCGCAGCCCCTTCAATGCCTGCCTCCTCACAGGCAGCCTCTTCGTCCTGCTGCGCATCTTCAGCTTTGAGCCGGTGCCCTCCCGCAGGGCCCTGGAGGTGCTCAAACCCCGGGACCGCGTTTCAGCCATCGCCCATCGCGGCGGCAGTCACGACGCCCCCGAGAACACGCTGGCGGCCATTCGGCAGGTGAGCCCCCCCGCGCCTCGCGCCCCCAGGTCCTGCGGAGAGCTCGGACTTCTGCTCGCGCTTCCGAAGGTTCCCCGGCCTCCGCCTGACAGCCTTCCCAGTTCCTCACTCGTCCGCAAGAAATACGTTCCGGTGGCCCTTGATCCCTCGCAGTGTCTAGAAATCTCCTCTCGCGACTTGAGGTGTTTATAGACTACAGCAAATATTTATATAGTTGCTACGTGCCGGATACTGAGGTTACAGCCAGGGAAAAGACCGAAAGGGTCCCTGCTTTAGAGAGCTTACCCTGGAGTGGGAGAGACAGGCCTTCAACAAGTAAACGCATAATTATTACTTTAAGAGAGTGAAAAGTGCAATGAAGAAGCAGGGTTATGAGCTAAAGAATGACGGGGGGCGGGAGGAGTTACACAATTTTAGATGGAGTCGTCAGAGAGAAATCCTCTCTGAAGAAGTGACGTTTGAATTGAAACCGGAATTATGAGAAGAAGCCAGCCAGGGAAAAGCAAGTGGAAAGGTCCCGAGACGGGAATGATGTTGGCGAGTTCAAGTAACAGAAGAGGCAGTATGTGGCCTGACTTCAAGGAACAGAGCAAAGGTCGGTGTGTCAGTGCAGTAGAAAATGGGCCGTGTCAGGTAGGGTGTTGGTCAGTAATTGAGGTTACTCTAAAATGGATCACCCTTCACAGGACATATCTTTGCTTTGTCCTCTAAATTACTTGAGTCATCTCCTTATCACCTTTCCCCCCAGACACACACGTTCACACACAACCCTGGCAGCTGGACTCATGATAAATTTTCCCTCCCTTTTTCACAAGACACTCCTGAGACTCTTGATAACCACCCAGTTCTTGGCAGTCTCCTGATTAGGCACCTTTGCATCTGTGTAAATATATCTGACCCCTTCATTTCTTTGAGACATTATTTTAACATTCATTGAGTGGGTGGGAAAACCATGACTCAAACACACACAGCTCCTTCTAGAATTTAGCCTTCTGATTCCAAGCCTCAGTGCTCTTTGTCATAGATTAGAATATGGTCTAGGATGTAAAAACTTGGACTGCCTGCCCTTTCTTCGTCAGGCATTATTGTGTAAAGAACAAATTACTTAAGTTCCCTATGCCCCAGTCAGGGTCATGACTACCATGTGCTGCAAGCAAGGCACCCTATGGCACCTCTCTTCACCCTAGTCTCAACTGTGACCTCAGTTTCACCATCTGTAAAATGGGAATAATAATAGTATCTACCAAATAGGTCATGAGGATTCAGTGATCTAATCCACATAAAGTAAAGCCTGGTAAGACCTCCACAGATGTAAACTATGTATGCCAAGAATCCTAAGATGGCTTGAATCTTTAAAAATCAACATAAAAAAATTAAGTCTAAAGAAGGAAGAAGGTCAGGAGGGCAACCTTTGAGTTAATGGAGAGCACCTGACTTTTTGTGTATAACCAGGTTAAACATCTCTTATGCTTCTCTCCATTTGGTTCTTTTTATGCTTTGTGATGGAAGGAAACCAAAGCAGCTTTTCTAGCCTCCTGTTTAAATATAAGTCTAAAGATATTGAAGAATGTATTTTGTATTCTTAAACTCAGAGAGGTCTGAAGAAGTAACATATACATATGTTAGTATTACATTTTATTTAGTATTAAATAGTATTGTCATGTAAAGAAGGAAGATAATTACTATAGGAAAAAAGCACATAATTGTCATTGCTTCCATTTCAGCTTACCTTTATGTAAGTTGCCTTAAAGTATATAGCTAACTGCTAATTGAGCACAGAAGGTATTCATAGGTGTTTACTGATGAATGTGGTGGTTTGACTAGGAACATGTTTGACTGAGTGTAAATCATGTTATATGAATGAGGAAGTATGTATGTGAAATACACATACATATACAGTATTTCATATTCTGTTGTGTTGCAAGGGAATTATAGCTACATTCCATCCATGTCTTTTTTTTTATTTCAGCATATTATGGGGGTACAGATGTTTAGATTATATATGTTGCCCTTGCCCCCTCTCTTCCCCTAAGTCCTAGCTTTGAGCGCGTCCATCCCCCGGATTGTGCGCATCGCACTCTTTGTGCATCCATGTCTTATATGTTTAAGTTGAGCATGTCTTTATGTAATGTAATAATGATAGTAAACATTGTGTCAAATTAATTCCTGGCCTTAAGAGGAAATGAGATGTGGTAATAAAGCTTGTTAGAATATAAGGTCATTATCAATGAACTTTTTAGCCATAACAGTGTTTAGCTGCTGAATACACACTGCAAAAGACAAGGCTGTGGCTTCTCTCTTGACGTCAAAAGAAACACAGTAATCCTCTGTATCTGTGAGTTCCCATTCTACAGATTTAACCAACCCAAACTGAAAATATTTGAGGAAAAAAAAAACAATAAAAATAACTATACAATAGTAAAAAATAATACAAACAAAAACCAGTACATTATAAAACTATTTATGTAGCATTTACATTGTATTACGTATAAGTTAATCTAGAGATGATTTAAAGTACAAGTCCTCAGTTAATGTCATTGATAGATTCTGAAAACTTTGATTTTAGGTGAAACAACATAAAATGAAACCAACTCTTTTCCTCATCACAGTTATTACAAAGCAACATTAAATGAAACCAGATTGTTCTAGGACCTGCTGTACATCCTTTTGCTGAAAGTCATAGTTTCCAAGAACCTATGGACAATGTTAAGTGAGGACTATATACAGAAGGATGTTTGTAGGTCATATGCAAATACTATACCATTTTATATAAGGGACTTGAGCATCAGCTCATTTTGGTATCAATGGTGGTCCTGAAACTAATCCCCCATGGATACCAAGGGGAAACTGTACATAGTTTATTTCCATCAAAGTTCATTTTTTTGTCCTATCCTCTTCTTCATCTCTTTGCTTGTTTGCCGCTCATAACTCATATTCTTAAACATTTTACTGTGTAAAAAAATCAAGGAAGACATTCTGACAGTGGTAGAATTTCTAGTAGATTATAAACTATATGTAGAAGGAAAACTTGATAAATGTGAAATAAATGTGTTTCAAAAACAGATACACACAGCTGGGCGCAGTGGTTCACGCCTGTAATCCTAGCACTCTGGGAGGCCAAGGCGGCAGATGGTTTGGAGTTTGAGACCAGCCTGAGTAAGAGGGAGACCCCGTCTCTACTAAAAAATAGAAAGAAATTAGCCAGACAACTAAAAATATATAGAAAAAATTATCCAGGCATGGTGGCACATGCCGGTAGTCCCAGCTACTCAGGAGGCTGAGGCAAGGGGATCGCTTGAGCCCAAGAGTTTGAGGTTGCCGTGAGCTAGGCTGACGCCAGGGCACTCTAGCCCAGGCAACAGAGTGATACTCTGTCTCCAAAAGAAAAAAAAAACAAATATACTATTATAAACAGTAGCAAAGGAATGAAATTACACCCATAGTACATTTACCACACAGGGGCCAGAGTGTAGCTTTAAAAGTACAAATCAGATTATATCCTGCCATTATTTAAAACTCTCCAGTGGTTTCCTGTTGCAATTAGATAAAATCAAAGCACCTTTGTATTTTGTACCTTTCTCCAAAGATCCTGCTCTCTCTGTTCCAACCACCATCAATATTTGTTAGAATGCTCTTGGCTTCATGTAATAGAAAGTCCAACTTCAAATATCTCAGAAAATAAGGGGACTTATTATCTCACATAACAAGAAGGGTTTGTTGGTCAGGGGAGGTATGGCTTCCAGGATGGTTAATCCAGCTGTTCAATTTATGATCATGGACAACCCGGGTTCTGTTGATGTATTATATTTGCTAACCCTCCTTGTAGTTGCCAGGTGGCCAGTGCAGCCCCAGGCATCACATTTCTTAAATACCAGCATCCAATCTCAAGGAAAGACTCCACTCCCTCTTTCTTGTGTCTTTCCCAGAAGCTCGCCTCCCTTATGGGTTGGGAATAGTCCACTTTGTCACCCGAGCACAGGAAAAAGCTGAACACTGGGGCAAGAACAGGTCTCTGCCAGCAGGTAGAAAAAGAGAAATAGATTTGGGTTGGTAATCAAAACTTTGTGCCACCTGGATGGCTCCCTTCTATGTTGTGGCCTTGATATTACACTTGCCATTTCTTCTGCTTGGCAAACTCTTCCCCCACATCTTTTGCACAGTTAGGTCCCTTTTACCTTTAAGGTCTCAGCTAGCTCAAATGTCATATTCTCAGAGAAGACTCCTCTGGCTGCCTTGGCTAGTGACCCCCACCAACCTTAACCTTCACATTACTCTCTATTTTCTTCTTCAAAATATGAAAAATATTTATAGTTATTGTGATTTATGTGTTACATGTTTGTAATCTGTTTCTCCCTACTAAAATGTAAAATCCATGATCCTTTTCTCTCTTGTTCACCACTATCTCACTGCTTAGAACAGTGCCTGATACATAACAGGCACTCAGTAAATATTTGTTGGAAGTACTGTGAAGTAATAATAGTAAGTCCATTGAGGAAAGGTACTCACCGTCATTAGCCATCAAAGAAGTACAAATTAAAAACACAATGAAATATCACTTCGTAACCACTAGGATGGCTATAACCAAAAAGACAAAATAACAAGTGTTGGCAAGGATGTAGAGAAATTGGAACCCTGCATTGAGCAAGTCTGTTGGCTTCATTTTTGCAACAGCCTGTGCTCATTTCTTATCTATGTGTCATATTTTGGTAATTCTTGCAATATTTCAAACTTTTTCGTTAGTATTATATCTGTTATAGTGATCTATGATCAGTGATTTTTGATGTTACTATTATAATTGAGAGTGCCATGAATCCTGCCCATATAAAATAGTAAACTTAATAATTGTTATGTGTGTTCTGATGGCTCCACCAACCAACCATTCTATCTCTTTCTCTCTACCCCCTCAGGCCTCCTTATTCCCTGAGACGCAATAATATTGAAATTAGGCCAGTTAATAACCCTACAGTGGCCTCTGAGTGTTCAAGTGAGAGGAAAAGTAGCACGTATCTCACTTTAAATAAAAAGCTAGAAATAATTAAGCTTTGTGAAGAAGGCATGTCTAAAGCTGAGATAGGAGGAAAGCTAGTTAGCCAAGTTGTAAATTGGGAAAAGTTCTTGAAGGAAATTAAAGGTGCTATTCCAGTGAACACACAAATTATATGAAAGCAAAACAGCCTTATTGCTGATATGGAGAAAGTTTTAGTGGTCTGGCTAGAAGATCAAACCAGCCACGATATTCCCTTAAGCCAAAGCCTAATGCAGAGCAAGACCCTAACTCTCTTCAGTTCTATGAAAACTAAGAGAGGTGAGGAACTACAGAAGAAAAGTTTGAAGTAAGTAGAGACTGGTTCATAAAGCCTAAGGAAAGAAGCGGTCCCCATGACATAAAAATGCAAGGTGAAGCAGCAAGTGCTGATTGATGTAGAAGCTGCAGCAAGTTATCCAGAAGACCTAGCTAAGATCATTGGTGAAGGTGGCTGCACTAAACAGATTTTCAATGTTCAGCAGCTGTCAATATCGAGGCAAGACCCTTCACTGGCAAAAAGATCATGATTCACTGAAGGCTCAGATAATTGTTAGCATTTTTTGGCAGTAAAGTATTTTTTAATTAAGGTGTACACACTGTTTTTTAGACATAATGCTATTGCACTCTCAATGGACTACAGTATAGTTGTAAACATACCTTTTATATGCACTGAAAAACCAAAAGATTTGTGTGACTTCCTTTGTTGCAATATTCATTTCATTATGGTGGTCTGGAACTGAACCTGCAATATCTGTGAGGTATGCCTATATATATTAAAGTGTGAATTAGAACCAGGGGTTTATCTTTTTGTTTCTATAACTGGAATAACATAGAAGTGTTGGTAAAGAAAGTTAAATGCAGTCATTAGAAGATCTGGCCTAAGAAACTCTAATATAGTGTTTCTTTTATAGAGCTTTTGTTTTGTCTTTTGTTTTTGGCCTTATTAAACTACTCAGAAAAACAAATACATGAACTATTCATTTGTTTTACTATTCTTACTAAAATACCATGTCTGACCATTTTTACTTTTTGTGTTGTAGTCAAATAAAGATGGCCTTAATGAATAAAATATAATCGAACCTAATTATAGTGCCAGCAATAAGGAATTAGGATAACATTTGCGTTATAGTGAGAAAGATGCACTATGTGCACTGAAAATGTGGTTTTACATTGTAAAATATACAACCCATGTTGATGTACCAGTACATTATTCTGTCTTTAATTTATAAAAGGTATATCTTTTAAAATCTTTTGACCAGTATAGATTATATGACTTTTCCCCTAGGCTTGTCAAATCATAATGGCTTATATGTATAGAGTGCCAACTCTGAGCCAGGCACCAAGCTTGGGAATCTACATGCATTATTTTTAAATCCTCACAACAACTCTTGGGATCATTATAGAAATATCATCTTAAAAATAATGAAACTGAGGCTAGAGTGGATAAGTAACTTGACTAGATGACATAGCCAGTCAGTGATGGAACTGGAATTGGGGGGGCAGGGAGGATATCTAGGTCATGTATGTGAAAATCAAGCTTTGAAGCTTAGAAGAAAATATAGTTATGCATCTTTATCACATGGGAGTAGGAAAGGATTTAAATAAGGTAGAAAAATCTCTACCCATAAAGGGCGTTGTTGATAAATTTGACTATATTACCCTTAAAAATATATTAATAAAGGACATGGTTAATAACAATGGCTAACATTTATTGAATTCTCACTATACACTAGCACAGTGCTACATGTTGTTTGTGGGTACTAAGTGTGTTGTGAATATATAAATACCTATAAGGAAGTGATACGGGAATGATAACCACCAACTTTAAGATGGTAATTCCTTCTGTATAGGAAGAGAAGAGAATGAATGGGAGAATGTTGGCTTCATCTGTAGTATTGATAGTAAAATCATAGTGGTTAAGAGTGCAACTTCTACCACATCCTAGCTTGTGTAACCGTGGGCAAGTTTCTTAATCTTCTCTGTCTCAGTTTCCTTGTCTGTAAAATGGACATATTCATAGTTCTTGCTGCAGCATTGTGAGGATCAAATGAGTTAATAAATTTAATGCACTTAGAATAGTGTCTGGCTAATAGAAAAGTCTCAATAAATAATAGCACTTTTTTTCTTTTTAGGACAGGAAGAGATTGAGACAAATAGAATGAAACATTAACATCTTCTAAGTCTTTTTTTACTCTATACTATATATATTTGCAATGGACCATTACTTAAAATTTTTTTTTTTTTTTTTTTTTTTTTTTTTTGAGACAGAGTCTCACTGTGTTGCCCGGGCTAGAGTGAGTGCCGTGGCGTCATCCTAGCTCACAGCAACCTCAAACTCCTGGGCTCAAGTGATCCTTCTGCCTCAGCCTCCCGAATAGCTGGAACCACAGGCATGCGCCACCATGCCCGGCTAATTTTTTCTATATATTTTTAGTTGTCCAATTAATTTCTTTCTAATTTTAGTAGAGACGGGGTCTCGCTCTTGCTCAGGCTGATCTCGAACTC
>CAUYSK010075865.1:0-17775 GCA_963575035.1 Avahi laniger
TCACAGCAACCTCAAACTCCTGGGCTCAAGCGATCCTCCTGCCTCAGCCTCCCGAGTAGCTGGGACTACAGGCATGCGCCACCATGCCTGGCTAATTTTTTCTATATATATTTTTAGTTGTCTGGCTAATTTCTTTCTATTTTTTTAGTAGAGACGGGGTCTTGCTCTTGCTCAGGCTGGTCTCGAACTCCAGAGCTCAAATGATCCACCCGCCCCGTCCTCCCAGAGTGCTAGGATTATAGGCGTGAACCACCGCGCCTGGCCAACAAGTGCTTTTTAACTGATTGGTCTGTTGGATGGCTGACCTATTGCTCTGATACAGTCCACTTATCTTGCAAGTGTGCCATCTTGAATGCTCTTGACCCTGGGCCCAAGGATGGTGAACCTGAAGGTGTTGGGGCCACGGAGGTGAGGGAGCTGGGCCTCTGCCCCAAACGGGCAGTGATTCTGCTTGTCCACTAGAGGCCGCCTTAGGCCTGGTTTTAGAGAGCCAGCGGGGCTACCAGATTACTCAGCCCACCCCACCCCAGGAGTCATTTCCAATACCAAGTCTGTCTTAGAATCCAAGGCCCCAGAAACAGTCTATTAGCGCCTCTGGCCTCAGTTTCTTCCAATAGATCATCAGATCTCGGACCTGGAATGAGCTCCAGAATAAAAGTTGCTGATGGCAGCTGGATAGCAGGAGTGTACTGGCAGGTTCCAGATGCCCCTCAGTGAACCAAATCAACAAATGTATCTGGAACACCCAAGTGAGTGTCTGCTGCCTGCTGTGTAGCATGCTATACTCTGAGACTAGCTTGGTGAACAAGACGGACTCTATTCCTGCCCTCCCAGCTCTTCTGATCTAACGGAGGCATGCAAACCTAAAATTATTGCATTGTGTAATAAAACTGCTGACAGGATTTCTATTCCAGGGTTTGATCTCCCTGGGTCTCATTTCACTGTGGATTATCCTGTGGGGCATCTACCTGCTGTAGGGCAAGGAAATAAAGTCCAGAGGTGGAAAGAAGAAAACTGCCCACATTTGGAGAATCACTGCAGGGTCCCTCCTCTCTGGAGGTGTCTTCTGGCAGATCTCAGGGCACTTGGGGTTGGGCTGGGCACAGGGGACGAGGAAGTGCCAGGCCACCTCCACAAAGCTTTTCTGCCTTCCTCTCTCCAAATGGCCTGGGAACTTTGCCTGGGAAGGAAAGCAGATTCTCCAGATTTTGGGATGTGACCCAGCCTGCTTGTTTTGCTCACTGATTTCCCTTTGCCTTTCTTTGCTCCTTTTTCTCAGATTATCAGTCAATCAACACATTTATCAAATGAATGTGATGTTCAGGGCACTCTTTTTTGCCCGGAAGTATGAGGTCCAGGAAGTCACAACAGAGTTGGGGTGATAAGATAGAGGGGTAGAGACAGCATCCTACCCAGTGCAGCATTTTTATAACTGCAAGTTTGTTGCCGATGGTCACTGCTAGGGGTAGATCCCTGGGAGCTGAAGGGTCTGGGAAGGCTTCCTTCCTGGGTGAGCTAACCAGGGCCTCCCGGGAGGAGCCTGCAACCTAGCCAGTGGTAGGTTTCTCTGCAAGGGAGATTTCAGAGAAGAGAGAGGAGGGCGAAACATCTCCCACGCCCAGCTGTTCATTCCACTGCGCCTGGACAAGGGTCTCAGAGGCCCAGGTGCTCAACGTTCCTGAGAAGCAGCTTCTGAGTCAGAGCCCCAGAAACAGCTGAGGCAGCTTCAGGCTGGAGTCTTGGCCGTCTTTCCCTCCTTTCTGTACAAAAGCAACTTCCTCCTTAGCTATTTGGATGTGACCAGAAACCCAGGCAGAGCCCTGGGGTAGAAGCCTGGCTCAGCCAAAGTCTTTGAATTGGATTTGGTCCCTGCATCCCCTCTAGGGCTGCAGCCATCAGGTAAAGGCATGTGCCCAGTGACACCTGTACCAGAAAGTCCAAGCGGCAGGGGAAACTCACGCGGTGCCTACGAGTTGCGGCCCCCAATGCAGCCATTGTCGGGCTGCCTCTGGGAAGGGGTTGTAATTAGGACTTGGCTTAAGTTAAGGCAGCAGCATTCCCAGGCAATCTGCCAGCGCCTCCTCACTGCCTGGGCGTGGGGCCCAGGACATGCCAGGGCAATGCCAGAGAGCTGACTCAGGGGGCGGCATGAGGGGAACAGAAAAACCCTTGCTCCCCACCAGCTAAGAGAGGAGACGAAGCTGCGCCGAGGCCCGCCGTGATGGCCCTGCAGTGCCAGACTAGCAGCAGGCTCTGTGCATGGGTCCACTCCTCAGGCCACAGATCCATGAAGCCCCCTATTCCCTGGGTCCTCAGCAGAAGGCCAGGGCTCCCCTTCGTTCCCTGAGTTCCCTTCTTGCTGCAAAGACCTCTAGACGTACAGGTCTAGGTTCCCTAAACCCCCTTCTGTAATTGATTCAGGCCCTACGATTGCCACTTTCCTAAGGCTGTGACTTTGGGCAAGTCGCTTACTTTGGTGAGACTTAGGTTCCTTATATTCCTTATGTTGAAGGTGGGATGAATAATAGAGCTGCAGTACAAGTCACATGAGATCATGTCTATGAAGGTATCTTACATAAAAGGCACATTTATAACAAGGTATTATTGTCGTGATTATTCCTGAGATGGAAATTATAGCCTCTGGCCCCTGATGCTCAAAGTTCTCCTCTTTGCCTCTTTTATCTGACAAGTCGTCTGAATCCAGTGCTGAAATCCTAACGCAGTCCTGAGCCTCAAAAGTATTGACACAGGCTCCTCCGCCTCGTGCTAGGTGCCAACTCAGGGAGGCAACCCCCATCACCCCAGCTCTGCTAAACCAGTTCTTTCCCTTCTAATCAGACTCCTCCAGTCCAGTTTGCCTGCAGTGATGACAAAGGAACCTAAAATAGCACAAGGTCTGCAAGCACCGCTGGAGACTGGGCTTGGGGCATAAGGTGTTGTCTGTCACCCGTGGGCCTGTCTGGGCATTCCAGCCAGGTGCAGCCCTCCACCCTCCAGGGTCTGGCCTGTCTTCCTTTATGCAGCACTGGGATGACAGTGCCTCCTGTCAGCATTTCGAGTGGCTGAATTTGATGACTATCTAGAAAGCTGACTTGGCTAGAGGGAGGGGGCTTACAGCTCCCAACCCCCCATCAGCTCCTCACCCCTGCACTCTTGGGACCTTTCCTTGCACCAAGAGGCCAGGTGAACTGGGCTAAGTTCATGCAGAAAGCAGCTGTGATTATGGCCCCAGGGAGGGCTGTGGCCTGGGTACCAGGAAAGTCTGATTCTGAGGACCCTGTAGCGGGCAGGCCCTGGCTTGTCACTCTAGCTACAGAACCAGTTTGGCGTGCAGCTGCCAGGGTGCCTGCCTGTGGGCCGCTGGGCCTGGCTCGGCTCTGGGACTTCCCACGGGGCCTTCGTATGACTTACCTTCGTGGGAATGGTGGCTGCCAAAGGCGGACTCAAACAAGGAAGCTTGCGGCAGGGAGCCACGGGTAGGAACTGCCGCTCCAGCAGGAACATTCATCACTGCTGAGCCCTTCTCTAATTCCCGCTGTGGTGAGCAGCCATTTTCATGTGGCACAAGTCTCCACCCTCAGAACTTTCTCATCCAGCCCTTTCTTAAGCACCTTTCTTTAGTTCACGTGTTCCTTTCCTGGGTGGTGATTATAAGAAAGACAAAGTCTTAGCTTATGTCAGAATCCCCAATCTGATGGTCTGTTGGCCAAACACAGCCCTCAGACCTGTTTTTGTTGACATGCACAATTTTAATTGGGAAGTTTTAATATTAAAAAAACCCAGATTTCAAATATTTCTTGGCATTTTGTGTCCTTATGTTAGTTTCTCCCAGAAGCAGGCCCTGTGACAGGCTTCTGTGGCCAGTGGTTTATTCAGAAGTTGATCCTAGGAAACTGCAGTGGGGAAGTGAGACAGGGACGGGAAGGGAGCAGTCAGCAAGCGTGATTACCAGGGAAGTTACCAGAGGGGCAACTGGAGCCCCATTCTCCCGGGGAACTCTGGGGAAAGTGTCGAACGTGTGGCTCAAAGTTACCGCGCCTGAGAGGCAAGGGCATTAGGGTATTTGTCCACCAAACTCATCAGTCATTGGTTGGGGGCTGATATGGCCTATGGGGAGGAGGGGTGATGGCAGGGGTAATTCCTGGGGGACTTCTGGCCTGCTGTGCAGTAGGGAAGAGTGGGTTCCAGAGGCCAGAGGAAGCTGACATGGACAAGATCTGCTACAATACAGAAGATCTAGCAAAACTGGTCCTCAGTTCCCACTTGGCAATGATTAGCGGGAGCTGAGTAGCAGTTGCCGTGTTAGACAAGGTAAGAGCTCTCCAGTTTGCCGTAGTCCCTACCCTTCCCTATCGTCCTACACTCAGACTGCTTTTCTCTTTATGTTACCTGCTTAGCTTCTTGGGTGCTCATGCCCTGGTTCATGTCTATGTGTAGGCTACTCCACCACAGCCATGAATCCCACCATCTCTGGGTCCAACTCGGGTTTGTTTCCTAGTCTTCTTTTCATCCCACGGGATAGCTAGCTCAGTGATTCCAAAAGACATCGACTGATTATTTCTGTTTCTCTAGCCCTGTACTCTGAATTATTGAATTCCCTGAATCTCAGACCACCTTATCTACATGCTGTTAAATGCACTGTCTCAGAGCATGTGAAATAGAGCCTCACCTTGAGGACCAATGAGGGGAGGCCCTTAGTGATCTCTCCAACATTTCCAACCCGACCGGCTTTCCGTTCCTAAGATGCTCTGTGTTCCTTTCTGCCTTGTGTCAATTCCTCTGCCTGGCAAGTTCTTTCTCCTCTTCGTGACAGGCTAACTCATAGTCATTCCTTAGGAGTCAGCTTAAATTTCACCTCCTTGGTGAAGCCTTCCACATCATTCACTCCTCCACCCCTTACTGGGTTTTGTCCCTCTGCTGTGTTCTTCCTCAACATATTTACAATAATTTCATACACACTGCTTTAATTTGTATCTACAATGGGGCCCCACCATTAATGCAGTTAAGTTAAAACCAATTATACATACTCAACTAAAAGAGCAAGAAACAAAGACACTCCTTGATTTAAAGTCACATGCCACCATTAAAGCCAGATCGTGACATCTGCTGCCTCAGGGTCACATTCAAAGTACGAAGAGAAATAGATGTTATTTCTCAGCTCTTGTGCTTCTAAATGCCCAGAAGATCCTGGTAATTTAAGGGATTTTGAAGACTAAGTTTGCAATCTTCATTTCTTGAGCTGATTTTAGAATCTCCCACCACTGCCACCAATACACGTGAATGCAGAAGGTGGAAATCCACTGTATTATCTTCTCTCCTTCTAGATTGAAGGTCCGCGAGGACAGATAACATGCTTGCCTCTGTCGTTGCTGCATCCCCAGGGTCTAGCAGAGTGCTGGACACATAGTAAATGCTCAATAAATCTTGGCTGGATGGATAATGATATGTGGATGACTGACGGATGATGGATGACTGATGGAGAAGGGATGATCAGAGCCATAAGGACCAGCCCTGCGCAGGATGTCCCAGGAGACAGGCTGACACTTGATCTGACAGCTACCTACCAGGGTCAGGGGAAGAGGACGAAGAAAATGAGGTGGTTGCACTATTCCAACTGAACTGTCTCTGTAAAGGCCTGTACTTTTGCAGGTCTCCTAGGATTTGTTAAATCCCACGCTCTACTTTCCCCCAAACCAGGCTCGCTGGATTAGAGCCTTAACCAGGCAGCACAGCCGCCTCTGAGTCACATCACAGCACTGCTGCATTCCCTCAGGGCTCAGACAGTGCATACCTCCTGGCCTGGATTCCTACCCCAAACCCCAGACCCCACCCAAACCCCTGTCGTGATCCTGCTCTTGACACTCTCCCCGTCCTTGCCCAAAACTCTGTGACCCAAGTGCCAACTCTGATCTTGATCACAATTGATTTTACAGCTCTGGGGCCAATCCCAACCTTGACTCCCATCTCTTTTTGGTTTTCAACTTTTAGAGATGGGGTCTGGCTATGTTGCCCAGGGCTCAAGTGATCATCCCGCCTCAGCCTCTGTAGTATCTGGGACTGTAACTGTGCCTGGCTTTGATTTCTATCTTGACCCTAACCTTGGCCCAGCTACACATCCTTGCTCCTGATTCTGAGTATATTATACATCTATGCTTTTTTTTTTTTTTTGGCTATTTATAAAGCTTTTGTATATATTGTTTCATCTGATATTTACAACTCTGTGTAATCATCCCTGTTTTACAAATAAGAAAACTGACACTTGGTGTGGAAAGTGGCCAAGGTCACCCAGCTAACAATGGGGGAACCCAGATCAGATTCAGGTCTTCCAACTCTATATCCAGCCTGCAGGAGTCTGGGTCCTTAAAGCTCCCCAGATAAGTCTCTTGTTGCCCTTTTGGTGGAGTGATCTTAGGTAACCAGAGTACTATTAATAATAGTAGTGGTGATAATAGCGACAACTTTAACTTACTGGGTAATTTCTTTGGAACAAGCAGAGCACTAAAAAGCTCTTCATATATTATCCCTCTAATCCCCACAGTAATGCCGTGGAGCTCTGCAGCCCATTTTACAGACGAGAACACCATGCTTATGGAGGTTAAATCACTTGCCCAAGGTAGCACAGAGAGCAAGAGTTCAAGTCAGAATTTGAACCCATGTCTCTCTGACTTTAAATGCAGTTCACATTAGCCTTTACAAAGAAATGGCATAGGGCTACGGGAAGCAGCTGGGAGCCTGGGTTTTCTCCCAACCATGTGTCTACCATACATTTTGAGCTGTAGTGCCAAATTCCAGGGTATTGTGTTTGATCACCAAAACTGGGTTAAAAATGAGTCAAGCCTTGGTAGGACTGACTCACTGTGGTGTCTATCAGCTCTAAAAAGAGACAGGAAGCCTCAGAGGGTAATTGCGGGCTGACCATTGCAGAGTGGATGAAGGTCCTAGAAGCAGCTCACCACAAGACCTGCAGGGTTAAACACGGAAACCCACGTGCCTGCCAAAGACAAGACCCAGACTCAAGATTCATTTTTAAAATCAGTCCTGGCGATCCCCATTTCTTTCTCCAAACTCAACCCTACCCCCAACGGGGCTCCATTTGGGTTAATTTCTCCGTCTTTTGACTCTGACTCTCACATTTGATCCTTTTCCCTTGTGGACGGGCTACTTTGTCTCCATCTCCGGCTCAGCTCACACCTCTGAAGGTCGTAGCTGCTGCCTTCCCGTGTCCTGTGTCTCTGGGTCTCATCCTCAGAGCCAGTAGATCCCTGTGCTGTGGAATTCTCTCTCTCTCTCTCTTTGGCAACTGTTTAGTGGTAAAATATAATATAAATAACATACAATTTACCTTTCTAAATCATTTTTAAATGGACAGTTCAGTGGCATTAAGTGCATTCACATTGTTGTGCAATCATCACCCCTATACATTTCCAGAACTTTTTCATCATCCCATGCATAATAACTCCCATCCAGTCCCTCTCCTCTCAGCCCCTGGTAACCACCATTCGACTTTTTGTCTCTATGAATTTGTCTATGTGACGTACCTCATATAAGTGGAGTCATACAATATGTGACCTTTTGTGTCTGGCTTATTACACTTAAGCACAATGTTTTCAAGGGTCATCCACATTGTAGCAGGTATTAGAACTTCCTTCTTTTCTTTGTTTCTTTTTTTTTTTTTTGAGAGTCTCGCTATGTTGCCCAGGCTGCTGCAGCCTCGATCTTCTAGGCTCAAGCAATCCTCCTTCCTCAGCCTCCCAAGTAGCTGGGACTACAGGCACCCAGCACTATGCTTCCTTCCCTCCTTTTTAAGGCTGAATAATATCCCATGTATGTATAAGCCACATTTTGTTTATCCATTCATCTGTTGATGGACACTTGAGTTGCTCCCACCTTTTGGCTCTTGCGAATAATGCTGTTGTGAACACGGGTGCACGCATATCTGTTGGGGTCCCTGCTTTCAACTCTGTTGGGTGTATAACTGGAAGTGGAATTGCTTGATCATGTGGTAATTCTATGTTCAACTTTTCAAGGAACCACCAAAATGTTTTCCACAGTGGCTGCACCATTTTACATTCCTACCAGCAATGCACAGGAGTTCAGGTTTGTCCACATCCTTGTCAACACTTCTTGTTTCCTGGGTTTTCATGTGTGTATTTATTTTGGATCATAGCTGTCCTAATGAGTGTGAGATAGTACGTGAGACTCCTTTTGAACACAGCGCTCCAGAAACCCTGGTGTTCCGGGCTCCTGGGGTCTGCCCCTCGCAGCTCTGAGAATTGGGATTTCTCTGCAGTGGTGATGCCACCATTGCAGATGGGCAGCCAACGTGCTTCTTTCTCCTGCACCCTCTGGTCTCTCTTCCAAGCTCTGAAGAGCTGCTCATTTTTCTGCCTTTTGCTTATGTAGCGTTGCGCCGAGAAATAACACAGACTCTCGGAAGAATATGAACTCAATTTCTTTAGGCCCATAATCTTCTGAGCTCCTTTTTCCATGTTGTGTTCCAGACCAGAGGCAACTATGTTGACTCCCTGGGGACCGACTATGGCTTTGACCTGCCACTGACCTCAGAACTAGGACAGCATCCAGAGCCTTGGGCAAAATTGTTTCTTGGTCCCATCAGAACCCAAGGGAACATCTTATATTCCTCTGGCTACAACCCCCAAGCTATTTGAATCAGGTCTCCCTCTAGCCCCTTCCTTGGCCGAAGCTCACATTTAGGCTGAGGTCTCCAAGGCAGACGCTCGGTGCGGTGATTCACCCCCTGCATGAGCCTCATGACTCCTTGAGGGGAACTTGGAGACCTGGAATTTTGGTCAGGAGTCCCTGTTCATGTTCCCAGAACCCAGGCTCTCTGGGGCAACATGTGTTTATATTGTTTAATACTTACATCCTCTCCACGGACTTCTGATGTCAAGGCAGGGCGGGTCAAACCTGGCCCCCGGGGGCTGCAGACATCCTGGGCTCTGCTTCGGCCCCGGCCTCACCCATTTACTTAAAGGGATCTGATGTAAATTTCTTTTTTTTTTTTCAGCCACTTCTGTCTTCTGCGAAAGCAGGTGGAAAAAACGTCCTTCTCCATTCCACGGAAGGGAAAACAGAGGCCTATGGAGGGAAGTGACTCAGCCAGGTTCACAGATGGAGTCAGCAACAATCTGGGAATAGAGCTCCATTCTCTGACTCCGAAACCACAGCCTTCTGCAAGGGAGTCACTCGCTTCCTCAAGAGCAGGCTTCAGCTCACGCTCGGAGACGTGACATTTGGACTTGACAGGTGCCGCTGGGGTCGGGCCCTTCCCACTCCAATCTAGGACACCATTGGCCTTCGAATATGGATTTCATGGCACAGCCCTTTAAAGGAACTTTCTAAGACTTTTTCTAAAGCAAAACACATGACTGTCACGTTTGGAAAGACAAAAGCCCCTAAACGTAGGAGAGATGACAGCTATACGAGTCCTCGTCTCTTCCCGGGCACCCGCATTTCCTCTCGGGGTGTTCGCTCATTTCATTTCTCATTCCCACTACTGTACACAGCCTTGGGGGTTTATTATTTTCCCATTCTTTCCAGCCCAAGCCCAGAAAGAATTCAAGTCACTGTCCTTTGCTTCCCATATTTCAGCTGAGACTGATGGGAATTTTCAGCTTTACTAAAAAACGTATATACATCCTTGCTCAGGAACCTATAGTGCCTTCCTGTTGTCTGTGATATCAAGGGCAGACTTCTACTTGGCTTTTAAGACCTTTTGTAATCTGACCTCATCCTACCTATTTGTACTTAGTTCTCATTACTCTGCAATGTAAACCTTCCCTGCTTGTGTACCCATGTATACACACACACACACACACACACACACACATACACATACACACTTCCCACAGTTAAACACATACAGGTTTATTCTCCATAACACATCAAATGTTTATTCCCAGCTCCTGTCTCTTTCCAGAAGTCTTGCCTGGAACTTCTTTTTCCTGCCCTCTCCCAATCCCAACCTGATCCATCTTTCAAGATTTGTTCAGGTCCAGGAAATTTCTTTCTTCTTCTTTTTCTTTTTTAAAATTGAGTGGACCTGTGGAATTTTTTTTTTCTTTCTTCTGTTTTTCAAAAATGGAGTGGGCCAGGAAATTTCTAACTTGACTATCTCAGTTCCCTAGGCTTCTGCTACATTTATGGCCAGTGGTCAGACTGTTTAATGCTTAACAATTTTTTTAAAAATCTTGGTAAAAAATACATAATGTAATATTTACTATCTTAACCGTTTTTAAGTGCACAGTTCAGTAGTGTTAAGTACATTTACTTATTGTGCAACAGATTTCCAGAACTTTTACATTTTGCAAAACTGAAGCTCTATATCCATTAAACAATAACTTCCATTTCCCCTTCCCTAGCCCCACTATTCTACTTTCTTTTTCTGTGGGTTTCACTATTATAGATTCTTCGTATAAGTTGAATCACACAGTATTTGCCTTTTTTGTGAGTGGCTTTTTTCACTTGCCATAGTGTCCTTAAGGTTCATCCATGTTGTAGCAAATGACAGGATTTCTTCCTTGTTAAGGCTGACTGATATTCCATTGTCTGAATATACCACATTTTGTTTAATCATTTATCTATCAAGGGATATTTGGGTTGCTTCCACTGCTTGACTATTGTGAATAGCGCTGCTACGAACATGGGTGTGCAAATATCTCGTCTAGACCCTGCTCTCCCTTCTTTTGGATTTATACCCAGAAGTGGAATTGCTGGATCAGCTGGTAGTTCCAATTTTTGAGGAACTGCCATATAGCAGCTGTACCATTTCACAATCTTACCAACGATGCATAAGTGTTCCAATCTCTCTATATCCTCACAAACACTTGCTATTTTCTGGGTTTTGTTCTTCTTTATTGTAGCCATCCTAGGCCCACCTTAGGTATTTGAAAGTACTTTCTGGTTGATTGGATGAAGTTAACAGTTTGAGTTGAGCTCAGTTTTTTTATTTTTAGAACTTGCGGTAGAATTTTCTTCACAAGTAGAACAAGCTGACTGCCGTGATACAGACTAAAACATCTTCAGGACACTACACACCTTGGAGCAGAGAGTCTGCATGGGGACAATGTCACTGTTCCTTCAGTGCAAATGCACCGAATGCAAACATTGTGGTCATCCCACAAGCTGCTGGCTCTACCCTCCCTGCAAGAGCACAATGCTCTGGAGACACAATTCTATTCAGGTGGAGCCAGAAGACCTTAGGAATAAAAACAAAAACAAAAACTGACCTTGAGAAGCTCGGAAGAGGACCAGTACAGGGACAGTGAGGAAATATCCCAGATAGACAGGTACTAGTGAGTACAGGAATTCTCAATTCTGCTTTGTTCTAACCTCTCCTCAGCTTCCCCCAATTTTCCTGAGGTCTTGGGGAGCCAATTTCTCATCCACTGCTGTGACTTTGAAGGTTACCCTGAGTCTCCAAGCTCTTTTAGTCTGCATGGAAAAGTCCTTCCATTTAGCCATCCGTTTGGCATTTAAAAAATGAAACGATCACTGGGAATCTAAAAAAAGAGCACATACAAGAGTGCTGAAGCAATTAACTTTCTGCCAACAGAGTCTTTAGAAAAGTTGCCTTGGGGCGGCTCAGTTGGCGCAAGGTCTCAGGTGCACATCCCTCGGCTTGATTCATCCCTGTCTGGGGAATTCTGCTCCCAGCTCTGCCTTCAGCCTTGGGCCTTTCCCACCTCCATGTCCTCTGGCCCCCATCTCAAAAGACGGGGTTGGCTAGAAGCCCCAGTAGATATAAGAGAAAGTTTACGGTGTGTTTGGGTATTCTCAGGTGAAAAAATAAACCAGCATTCCCTAGATATGCATCAGCTGACATTTCCCCCAAACTTATTTGGTGACAAGAATCCTCTGGAGTGACTGTTAACAATCAGATTTCTGGGCCCTATTCTGCATCTAAAGAATCAGAATTTACAAGGGGGTAACCTAAAAATCTGTGCTTTTTAAACCTTCAGGCCAGGTGATTCTTATCAGACAAGTTTGGCAAATATAACATTAGTGAATATTTATTATTTCAGATACCTGGGCACCTACTCAACAGGGCATTTTTTTTCCTCAGGGAGGGGTAAAGAGAAAACACTATCCTAGTGATTATCAACACAGGCTTTAGAGCAAGAAACCTGGGTTTGACCTGCCTTGGCAAGTTATTTAACCTCTCAGAACTTCAGTTTCCTTATCCATAAAGTGGGGTTGATAGTGCATCTCCATCACTGAGGATTAAATGAGATAATGCGTACAGGACTGTTAGCCCAACACCTGCTAAATAAAAGACATGCTCAACAAACAGATGCTATTGCTATTTCTCCACAGAAGAACCCTAGGGTATCCCCATGATATAAACGTGGGTGCATAATGTTGTGAAAAAGGGAGACTGGCCATGGATGGTTCCGGGGAGCCACACAGATATGTAAGCACAGCCAGAAAACCCAATGATCACTTCTCTGATTAGACCCAGCAGACACGACTGTGGCTGGTTATATTAAACGAAAGGACTTTTATCAAAGTCTGGCTCGAGATGGGCAGGCAGGAACCAATGCAGGCATGGCTTGGACAGCTGGAGCTATTCTGGGATGTCACCATGGGTTAGAAGCAGGAAGATTCCCAGCTATACAGACAAGCATCTCCATCTTCCTGATTGAATTTGTTGCTGCCTCAGAGATAGTTCTCCAAACCCTAGAATCAACCAGGTCTGGGTGTGAGTCTCAGCTCCACCTTTTATTTATTTATTTATTTATTTTTTGAGACAGAGTCTCACTCCGTCACCCTGGCTAGAGTGCTGTGGTGTCAGCCTAGCTCACAGCAACCTCAAACTCCTGGGCTCAAGCGATCCTAGGGCATGCTCCATCATGCCCAGCTAATTTTTTCTATTTTTAGTAGAGATGGGGGTCTTGCTCTTGCTCTTGCTGGTCTCGAACTCCTGAGCTCAAGGGATCCTCCGGCCTTGGCCTCCCAGAGTGCTAGGATTACAGGCGTGAGCCACCAGGCCCGGCCTCAGCCCTACCTTTTTACCTATGGTGTATCCTTGGGGAAATTGTTTAAATCCTGTTAGCCTCAGTTTTTCCATCCATAAAATGGTGATATTAATAGTACCCTCCTTAAAGGTTGTTATTAAATGAATGTAATGCAATTAAAAGTGGATTATTGTTATCTATCTTAATAAGGGATAGATTATATTGTTCCCTGGAGACAATAGACTTCCTCTTCTTTAGCTCCTGCCACATTCCCTGCAATCAATCACTCCAGAGTAACCAAGGAGCATCCTGGCTAGGGGACTACCCACAATACTGCTCCTGCCAGTCACTCTGCACACGCACCTGTCCCCAGCACTTCCTGCTGTGTCCCTGCTTCCTCTTCCCACCCAAATCCACGCATTCAGTCCTGCAGTGCCTTCTAAAAGGAGACTTTCTTCTTCACAGGACTCGGCTGCCTCCAAACCCTACAGAGAGGCTCATCAAATCAGAGAAAAGAAGCACCTTATACAGGAGAGTAGGGAAGACAAAGAGATAGAGGGTGGGGATGGACGGTGACCAGGGAGGGAGGAGCTAAGGATTCAGAATAGGAGAGAAGAGGGTGGAAATGTGTCACAAAGTTCCTAAAAAATCTGTGAATTCTGAATCTCATCATTTTAGTGAATGAACTCAGATGAATCACTTCCCTTCATTGGCCTCCATTTTCCTTTCTGGGTAATGGAAGGGGGAATACTTGCACTTGCTTGGAAGACGGAGACGCATATAGAGTTCGGCTTGGGAGAAGTTATACATCATGTGGGTTATGGATGTTATGTTGGTTTTCTTCTGATAAGAATTTTTTAGTATTTCAGCTGCTGGCTCAACATATTTCCCTAAACATTATCAAATTCTTGGCAGTCTTCAGCAAACCCCCCCACCAGTTTGTAGGTAGCCATCCCAGCCCCTTGTTCTTGGGTATGCCTCTCAGCTTCCAGTTAAGCATCCATCGCCATCCAACATGGTAACTTGAGCTAAAAGCAGACATTCTAGGACCAGGGCCTGACCTTGGTTCCTGGTGAGGAACTCAGAATCCAGAAGGTCTGCAAAGTCATGACCAATACTCCTTTGAGGTAACGAGTTCCTGACTTGGGTAGTAACTGGGTTTGGGTTAGGGACAAAGAAAAATTTGGCCAAGGCTCAAGATATTCAAGGAGAGGTCTGATCTGACTGGCCTGGGTGGGCCTAGGAATCAGGCCAGAGATGGTGAGGTGGGAAAGGGCGAGGTGGGTTAGGGGGTCATAGGCTGATGCTGGAGGGACCAACTTGGCTCCCCGTTCATGGTGCTACTGACGACAGAGTATAACCTCAGGGTCCAGCCCCTGGGCTCTTTGCTTTCCATGAGTAAGGAAGCAAGTATGTGAATTCCTTCCACCCTTTCCACAGGCCGCTGGGGGCCCAGCAGCTCCAGCACCTCCCCTATCACGTTACAGGCCCAGAAGTGGCTCTCCCTGCCCGCTATTGCCAGCCAGCTTCACCCTTCGCCCCAAAAACACAGGCAGAAGGGGTCCTCAGACTCTTGGAAGTTATGTGCCTCCTTCCCAGAACCGAGGAGTCCATCTGCCCTGTGTGTAGGAGGGAGAGAGAAGAGCGTCAGGCCACGCAGAGCCACAGAGAGGAGGGAGAGGGGATGGGAGTCAGGGCTGTGGGTGAGTAGCACATGCAGCTGTGTGTCCTGGCTGCCTAGTTGCTGGGAACTGCTGTCCAAGGACACGGCATCCCCACTTAACTGGAATCCTGGAATGGACTCCAGCATGACTTGCTCTTCTGGGCCAACATAGCCATAGTCAGGAAAGGAAGGCAGGCACTTGAGCTAGGAATTATAGTTTACAAAGTTCATCTTCCTATCTCTGGCATCTAGAACTGTGCCCGGCACATAGTAGGTCCATGATAAATACTGAATGAATAAAGGAATGAATGAGTGCTTTTACGCACAAGCACGATCTCATTCAATCGCAAAATGAGGCATGGTAGGACAGGTGTGGCTTTATTTTACCAAAGGGAGAAGTGAGATCAAAAAAGTTTAGCGACTTGACTAAGATCATTCAACTTGGATGTGGCAGACTCATGGCTAGACACTACAGTCTTTCTATAGTACCATGCTGAATATTCTTTGTATAGCAAGCCCGGAACACATTCTATGATTCCATGGGAACTTCCCTTTGGATCAAGCTGGTTAGAAAATAGCCCTTCCGGGGCCTAGTTTCCTGGACACAGTCTCAGGGCCAGGTTCAGATACCCTGTCCCTCCCTGTCCAGCTGGCATCTGCTTGCCCTCTTATGAGCAGCTCTGGAAAGACAGCCTCTCCATCAGTCTCTGTTGCCACATCTGACTCAGGGGGCCTGGTCCCCGGAGCTGCAGAGGCAGGAGGTGGGTGGCTTCATTCTAGGAATCAGGAAAAGAATGAAATCACACACATTTGGTTCCTTATTCTTTTTTTTTTTTAGAGACAGAGTCTCACTCTGTTGCCTGGGCTAGAGAGCCATGGCATCAGCCTAACTCACAGCAACCTCAAACTCCTGGGCTCAAGCGAGCCTCCTGCCTCAGCCTCCCGAGTAACTGGGACAACAGGCATGCGCCACCATGCCCCGCTAATTTTTTCTATATATTTTTAGTTGTCCAGCTAATTTCTTTCTATTGTTGGTAGAGACGGCGTCTCGCCCTTGCCCATCAGGCTGGTCTCGAACTCCTGAGTTCAAGCGATCCGCCTGCCTCGGCCTTGCAGAGTGCTAGGATGAGTGCAGGTGTGAGCCACCGTGCCCGGCCCGGTTCCTTATTTTTACCCTCGATAGAAATTTCAGCTAGCCTAGACCCAAAGTCAGTTCATGGAATTCAGGCAAGGAACTAACTTATGTGACAGGGAGGGCATCTTAGGAGCTCTGAATTCATGGTTTGAGTGGCATTTCTAGAGGAAGTTCTCCGAAGTCTGTAGGAGGGATCCCCTGATCTGGAACATCTAACACTACTTGGCCCTTCTTTTGCAGCATTCTGTGTTCATGGAGACAGTGAGGTCTAGAGCATAGGAAGAAGGATCAGAAGACTTGGGTTCTAGTGCTGGCTTTGCCATTCATCAACTACGTTTCATCTCTCCACCTCATTTTCCTTATCTGTAAAATGGGAACAACCATCCTGGTCTACATCACAAGGCAGATATGAGGTTAAAGAGGAATGGTTTACAACGAAGCGCCTTTAAGCACAAGAAGGAAATACATTACAAAAAACAGTATAAGCTGGTACTATTTTTTATGATAAGAGAAAAAAAGACAGAGGAGGGAACCTTCCAGGTACCCTAAAGCTCTCTTCCTACTCTTGCACTGATTCAGTCACAATAAGGCACCTACATGAACAAGGCATGTACCAAGTGCTGAGGGAGAGACAAAGATAATTAAGATGTGATCTTTGCCCTCAAGCAACTGAAAGTCTAGCACAGACAGTGCACCAAAAGATGGTCACAGAGATTTCAGAGAGCGCCAAGATCAGTGAGTGGATTAAGGAAGTTCTGTGAAGAGTGGGAGGAGCTAGGTGAAGAGATGGTAGGAGGGAGGAAGAGGAGGAAGAGGAGGAAGAGGGGGAGGAGGTGGAGGTGGGGGAGGAGGGGTGTCACACTGCATAACGGTCTGGTCTCCTCGCCCTTGTCCAGGAGGAAATGAAGTCATCCTGCCCTGGAGAATCAGCATGACAGCCTCCAGCCAAGTAATCCGGAGTCATGAGAGCTGCTGGGGGGAGCAACGTGAATCACAACGGCCACCGGGAATTTCCTGATAACTAACCTAGGAGTTTCGGGGTAAGTCCTCAGGCTGCAACATCTCTGTTTACATTTTGATCACGTTTATTTACAATTAATGGGTTCTCAAATTCAAACAAAACTGGCCACAGTCTTCTAGAGGAAGCAGCAAGGCCAGCTCTGAGGCCTATAGCTCGTCTGACTCAGTCTGCCCACCCCCCCCCCCAGGCTGGCGGGTCAGCAGGCACAGCAAAACTCCCTCCAGAGGACAATGGGTCACCTGCGCCCCTAAGGCTGGATGGTTAACTTGCACTTTCCCCAGCCAGCGGCTGGCACCCTGAGACCTCTGGCTGGGGTGGAACAAAGGGACCTTCCTCCTTTCTGCCCTCTGGTGCTCTCCCTGCTTTCCTTCTGCCCTTCTCAAGTGGACCCAGACCCAAGGTCCAGGTTTGCAAGGCAGCAAAATGCTGCAGGCCTAGGCAGGGAAAGAGACCAAACCTTGGGCCTCTAATGAATTACAGGAACTCCTTCCTCCTGTTAAGGGAGCCAGTCCTGCCAGGCGGCATCGAAGTGACCCCAACCACTTCTGCTAGTTCCTGACACTAGCAGAAAGAGACGGGGGTGACTGAACCACACAGTGCCTGCTGTGCTCCTGCAACCGTCCCCATGGGATGCGTGTGCGCGCACATGTGTGTGTATGTGTGTGTGTGTGTCTGCACAGAAATGTGTGTGCTCATCCTCACACAGGAAGGGCAGGTGGAATCATTTACGCATGGCCTGTCTTTCTGGAGGCCAATTTTATTTGATAAACAATTGTTTTTATCTTAATAGAAACAAGGCTGTCTGAGGAAGTAGAATACTAAATGCACATACATTTAAAAATGTATGATTATCTTTTTGGAATGGGCGATACATGGATGTGTATTAAAAATGTAAACAGTATAAAGGGACATGCAGTGAAAAAGAAATCTCCCTCTCGTCTTGGCCTCCAGTCCCCACTCCTCAGAGGTGAGACCAGAG
>CAUYSK010075867.1:0-23453 GCA_963575035.1 Avahi laniger
AGCCCATGGGACAAGCTGCATGGGTACCATAAAGTCTGGAAAGTGACCTAGAACCCACATGTGTAGTTAAGGCTCAGGTCATGTGATACCCAACTGACTGATCAAAGTGGTTCCATGGTGACTTCTGAATCAGAAGGGAGGTCCCTATCTGGACACCAAAACAAGACACAAATCATAGCCAATCTGTCTCTCATTGCCCTTCTTTTTGCCTGCGCTGCTGCAACAATGGGTCTGGTGGTCATCCGTGGTGTATCCACCATGCTCTGTAAACCAATATCTTGTCCTTGCCCTATAATCCTATCTTTCTCTCCTCAATAAATCTCATTTCGTGCTTGCCTAACTTTGGCGTGTATGATCATTCTTTGACCACGGGCATGCCAAGAACCCATGGTTTCAGACTGAAACCTAACAAAACTATGAGCAAAAATCAGTTAAAAACAAAGTTTAAAAATAACAGAAAGGAAATATTTATTTGATGTTGATGGGGTTCAAAACACGCCACCTCCAAAATACAGCACTTTGGAATATTGATTATTTTGAGTTATTATTTTGAAAATAGCAGATACAAGAAGGGTATGCTGACCTTTTTTTCCCTGAAAACATGAGATAAAACTCCCACATAAAAGATGCTTTTCTTGAACCAGGAGGAAGGAAGACAGTCTTATCACCAGAGACCAGGAGTCAATACTGGGAGAAATCCATACAAACAAACCTTGTTAAACTAACCCTTATCTTCCTAGTCACTTTCCACATTTAACTGTCCTAGCCCAAATCTATTTGCCTTGTCACATTTTCGCAATTTACTACTTTTTGTTCAACCTAATATATAAGCTTTCATCCCTGACTGCTTGTTTGGGTCATCAATTTTCTTTTGAGGGCCTTCGTGTACATATAAAAATAACAATAAAATCCGTATGCTTTTCTCTTATTAATCTGTCTTATGTCAGTTTAATTCTTAGGCCCAGTCTAAATGCCTAAGAGGGTAGAGGGGAATTTTGCCTACTACATAGTGTATTAAATCAGAATTTATGATAGACTAAAGAAAGAATTTTAGTGAAATTTAAGAATGCTCCAAACAATTTACCTACACTGAAATAAAAAATAGGCAGATTAGTAATATTAATGAGAAGTTAAGAAGCATGAAAAGAATTTGAGAAACATCTCCCACATGTTTAACCAGAGGTTCAGAACAAAAGAACAGTATGATGAAAAGGTGATATTTGAAAATATAATGCCTATAATTTTTCCCTAATTATTGAAAGAAAACTAAACTCAGTTCCAAAGTCTCAGTCTTTACAAGTAGAATAAATAAAAAGAAGACAAAACCTGTATACATAATTAGTAAAAGTGTAAATACTGATATGTTAATGGTATTTTATAATTGTTGGGAGGTTAAGGTATCAGCTATAAAAAATCAACTTCTCATAGGAAGTAAAGGCATCTATAAGACAATAAGTAAATATAAGAGGATACATGAAAGAAATGCTAAAATCAGCATAAAATATCCATATATTATGACTACAAATAAATTATATAAATTATATAAAAATTCAGTGAATTATTAAAAGGAAATTCATATTATTGATACTTCTGGTGTAAAGGTAAAGAAAGAAAAATGTCATGCTGAAGGTGTACTCTGGTAGTTTTTCTTTTGTAGTAGTAATTTTCTATTTCTTAAGTTGTATATTATGCACAAGTTTTTTATGATGTCTTATTTAATACACTATTTCTTTAATACTGTGTATTCACATTAACATATTTACTTGAAAATACTTTCACAACTTAAAAAAAAATTCTCAGAAATAAAATGACAGAAATTTTGAAGTAATATTTATACTTTTCACATAACAATTTGCATAAACTCCATACTTCCTAATAAATAAAATATGTGCCAATAAATGCAGAAAACACAATGGTATTATCAGATAGCTAAGATCTCAGAAAATAATTTATCTGTATTTTGTTCTTGAACAAATGACTTGGCTAATAAATTAGCCCAATTCAAATGCTTAATTTGGAGAAGTCAAGAAAAATTTTTTAAATGTCTAAGCACATTAAAAAGAGTTAAGCATATGACATTAAAATAATTATTTTCAATGTATATGACCACATATTTTTGAGGAATAAGTATATGATATAAAACTTAGTTATTTTTAGTTAATATAATCTTATCAACCAGTCTAAGTCTGTTGGGAATCTGAAAATTCTTCTGCATTGCCTATAAAAAACCAGGCCTAAAGAAAGAAAAATTAGTACTCAATTGGGAAATGGAATATTCTTAATTTTGACTATGTATGAAAATAGTAATATAAAATAACATTAATTTTTGGATTTATATTTATATCTTAACAGTTAAACATGTAAAATTGATGTCATTTCTCTTCTTTATTTACATTTAGATTTACGTTACATTACATTTACAAATAGATATGAGAATTATGATTTTAAAAAACAAAAGTTCACATTCTTTTGCCATTCAGAACTAGTAAACTAATAGCAAATTGAGGTTTTAATAAATAACAGCTAAAATTAGAAGGCTACATATGCTATACTAACTTATATTTTAGAGTTAAAAATAATTTCACAAATTACCTAATCAACCTCTTAGTTTATTCTGGGTAAAATGAGGTTCTGAAAGGTTGTGACTAGCCAAGATCATATAGCTGATCTTGGTAAAAATGGTAAATTAAGGTGATAATATAACATAAGTTTCTGGTGTTACTTTCATTGACTAATTCACTACAGAGACTAGAGAATTAAAATGTCATTATCAGAGCTATATAATGTAGCCTTGCTAGACGCAATTACCAAGTCAATTTGTATCTGTAGTTTGACTTCAAAATATTATATTTTTTACATACCATTGACAATTTACACAGAGGAATAATTTATAATTCACTTATGTTACTGTTAATGGTATTCATAAGAAAGCTGTTTTTATGCAATAAACATGCTTTCTTTAAACATAGAAGATATTTATAATAAAAAATAGGCAATCTCACAATTTAATATTCAAATCACAAAATTCTGTTGATAATATTTATTATTTATTTTATAAAGTGTATTTCCAAGTATTCAATGTTGTAGTAAGATACACAAAAATTGGAAAGAAATTGCAAACTTATAGACAATGACCAATAGGAAATTTTAGTATATGCCAAAAGAATCATACATAATTGAAAACATATATGTATTTATATTGTTAAAGAATTATTATCCATTGCTTTATAGTATTGTAAACCATTGGTCTAGTATTGATTTTCAGTATTTCATAGAGCTGTTTTTATTATCATCGCTGTTATTAAAATGATATAGAGTCATATGGATGATACTGAGAAGATGGTTGAATAATGGGAATGAGTAAAGGAACTCAAAGAAAGATGCTGGTGGTGGTAAGTTTTAGAAGGAGAAATGAGAGAAACTGGCTTTCTCTGCTGGTAAGAAACCCAGTCAGCTGCTGTCTGAAGCCCTAAAGCAGGTGCCTCATATTAAAGCAATTCATTGCTTCTACACTTGTGTTTCAGCTCTACTTTTACCGCTCTCATATAATAAGATATTTCAAAATACTGCTACTTTAAAAATTATTTCAACTTGGAAAATGATTGTGTAATAACTGATGTTTTTGGACTCTCTGTGTGGGTGGAAATCGCAATGTTGTTCTGTGCACAGACACATGCTAACACTTACGTACTGTTAATGATGTTCATTCTCTGTCTTGCTTCTGGTATTAGTTTTCTAGGGCTGCCATAACAAAGCACCAAAAACTGGGTGGTTTAAACAACAGAAAGTCATTGTCTCAGAGTTCTGGAGGCCAAAAGTCTTAGATCAAGGTTTTGGCAGAGTTCATTCCTCCTGAGGTTGTGAGGAATAATCTGCTCCATGCCTGTTCCCCTAGCTTCTGGTGATTTGCTGGCATTGCCATACCTTGGCTTCTGAAAGCATCACCCCTTCTCTGTCTTCCTCTTCACACGGCATGCTTCCTGTGGGGCTGTGTCTGTGTCCAAATTTTCCTTTTCTTATAAGGACATCAGCCATACTGAAGTGGGAGTCAGAACTCTCATTTTAACTAATTATATTCTCAAACACCCATATTTCTAAGTAAAGTCATCGCACCAAGGTTAGGACTTTCATGTACCAATTTTGGGGGAATACAGTTCAACCAATAGCACTCCTCAGTGTTTCAAGGACTCTCTTCATTAACTCTATCTTGGTTTACCCATCCTTTCTCCATTTCCTGAAATGAGTATACTTGGGAAGAAAGAGCCCTAGGGTCAGTTGGCTCAAATCCAATTTCATCAAGAGTTAAAATTGTCCTTGGAGGTTGTTAGTTTAAACATCCTGTTTCACACATAAATATTCTAAAATCAAAGGAAGTTAAGTGACCTTCTAGGGCTCAAAGGGATAATATAAAACAGTGCAGAAATTCCAAAACAAATGCTCTGGTTCCAAATGCTCCTTCAAACCTTGTTTAAAATCAATGTTTCCTAAATGTATCTGACCTTGGAACTCTTTTTTAGGCCATTCACATTAACCACCACTTCTTTTCTCCCTACACCTGTTGTAATGAAGAAAAAAATGAAAAACAAATATCACATTCTTGCATCCTCAAAATTGTGTAATAGTGGAGCTATGTTCCATAAGACGAAATGGTTTTCTGTGCTCAAATGGGTTTCAGAAATATGCACTAATATTTCTCTTTTGTAAATTTACAAAATACCATAAAATATCAGAGTCTGAAATGTACAAACTATGTTACCTTCTTTAAACCAATTTCCCTAAATTTATCTTACTGCAGATTTCCTTTTTGAAAGCCACTCACATTAACATCCTGAGAAATATGCTCTTAGAATGTCTACCATAGTACAAATCCTAATTGTTATCAGCTACTTATAGAATCGAATTGCTACAAAAAACAGTCTTCACTGCATTCAAATCACTCTTATCTGCAATACAGAGAATAACAAATCCTGATGAAAATATCATTAATTTGTTATTTCATTCAATTTAAACTATCACTGCAAACAATTCTTGAAGATGTGGCTCAGGTACAAGTGTATAAATATAGTCAGTTACTCTGATACCTTAAAATTACTCTTTACATCTTGAAGAATATATAATAAAATTATCTGAATATTAAAAATCAGTTTAACAATAGGTTAATTGCTAGCTTGCTGTTCGCTGAGCCACAAATTTAAAATTTGAATCTCACAGTGTAGCACAAGATAGATTACTTGAGACTAAACATAGGAATTCTGAAGTGGTCAGAAACAACTTTTTCCTTTAAAGGAAAGGGTGACATAGTCATTCAATAGTCATAGGTGTTTTGTCAAATATTACCAGTTTCTTGAAGGTCTCTTATAAGCAGTTTACATTGACTTTTTTCTCTGCTTTTTTCATTTATAATCTAAATAGCAGAAACTAGCAAAAAATAATATTAGGTATACAATAGACACTTTCCTTATTTACATTTATCACTTTAAGAATATTTATTGCATGGTTTTAAAAGGAAAGGTTTAACATGAAATGTGTCACATAAGATCCATTTTCTTCCTGTTTTCTACATTAATTCCTTATTAAGAATCACTGAAACAAAGACATGGGAAGTTAGATTAACATTGATAGCTGCCTTTAATAAATGTTAGTGGTGAAAAATTATCCTATCTTTGCCATTCTATGCCACAGTATATTTTCTGAAGAAAAGACAGAATAAAAATGAGGACAGAGAGAGTCTGAGTTTTTTCCCCTGCTCTACTTTGAAAGAGAATTTGAGTTTTGAGACAATAAATTTGTTATATACAGAAGATAATGATGGATGAGAAAGTTAAAGCTTGAATTAAAAAAATATTGGTTAGATATATCATTTAATATTATTTGAGTAGGCTACCATAGAGGGGGAAGTACGGAAATTTAGAGAATGGATTCAGGAATAATGTTGGGAGCTGAGCCCATACGGTCCTGCCCCCTTGCCCCTGACTCTTTTGTCTCTTTATATGTTAATAACTCCTTTCTCCTGCCTCAAGAGACCACAGGAATGAGAGGACCCAACAAACAGCCTCCTAAGTCAACCTAGCATATCTCTTAGGATATTTCCTTTTCCTGACTAAAATCCCTCCAGTGGAATTTGAATCATAGTGCCTTTAACAGAGGACTTAATTAGTGTTTGTATAGTGGTCCTCCCTTATTCACTGGGGATAGTTTCCAAGACCTGCAATGGATGCCTAAAACCACAGATAGTACAGAACTTTGTATATGCTATGTTTTTTCCTATACATACATATATATGATAAAGTTTATTTTATGCATTAGGTACATTAAAATATCAACAATAATAACTAATAATAAAATAGAGCAATTATAACAATATACTATAATAAAAGTTACATGAATGTTTATTTCTATAATTTTCCATTTAATATTTTTGGACCACAGTTGACCACAGGTAACTGAAACCATAGAAGGTGAAACTATAGGTAAGAGGGGGACTACTGTATCTAAATATTTATATGATACACATTTAATATCTTTTAAAATACTGTTTAATCAAACATATATGAAATATCTACTACATGCCTCCTGTTATAATGAAACCCTTATTTCTCCTCTTATCGAAGTACAATCACTCTAGAGTTGGATATCCTGCCATTGTGCTATGAGGTCCTAAAGAACAATCACTCTAAATGTACCCTGTCTCGGATCCCTGATGCCTTGGTCTTACGAGTCCCTGCCTCCTGCAATAGCCCCTCCCCATCAAAAATGCATTGATCTTACCACCACTACACTGACCTTTATTTTCCTCTGACTTCACTTCCCTCTAAATTTCATTATGATTATACCTACTCCTTTTTACACATTCCAACCAAATCCAAACTCTGGATAAATTCAGTTTAGGACTGACCCACCTAACTTAGTGTTGCTAAAGGGAGAAAAAATTAATCTCTTGTCAATTGGTATTCTTGACTTAACTTTAAATCAGTCCTTAATGCTGTCCAGCAGTTCCGCAAAACTACCCTGGTTCATTCACCACTATTTACCCTGCTCTCATGGATGACAATTTTAAAACTTTATGTATTATTTCAATGCTTGCTATTTTACTGAGAAATAATTACACAACACTATACACATATCCCTACCACTACTCCATCAACCCACCTACTTGCATCTATGCTTCTAAAGATGAACATCCCTTCCTGCTAGGTAAAGCAAATTTCTCCAATTACTAACTCGTAGACCCTATACATTATTATATGTGCAAAGTGGTTGTTCCAGCATTGTTCTTATACTTGCTAACACTATCAGTTTTTTTCCCTTTCTGCTGAATCATTCATACCAGCATACAAAGATGATCTTATAACTTCCATTTCAAAGAAATAAAGCTCTCTCTGTATATTCTCCTCTAGCTAAATTCTGATGAATCTGCTTCCTTTATAATAATTTTCCTATATATATTATTTTAACCAATTCCTCTCCTTCCATTTTGTTTTGAACCCACTTAAGTGGTTCTTTATCACTCCACCAGAAGAGCCCTTGGCAAGGTCAACAATGACCTACATATTGGTAAATTCTGCAAACGGTTAATGTTTTTGTCAAATCAGACTTTAGTCTTTGAAACTTTTCTTTCTTTATTTCCCTTGAATTATTGTACACATATTCTTTTGGCTTTCTTCTTACAACATCAGTAGTTTCTTTGATGGTGATATTCAACCCCCAAAGTATTAAATATTAAAGTGATATTTTTCTACTATAATTGTTCATATCATATGTGGCTCTAAAATGACATAACCTGATTAAAGTTAGAAACCATGATTTTATAACTTTTTATCCACAGGCTCTTACACTGTTGAGTAGGTAAATTCTCTCTTAAGGATTCTCTGATGTAGGTAAAGTAGCCCTCAGCAAAAGGTGAGTTATTCTCCCCTTTAATTCCTATTGTGTAATCCCAAACAATTTGTCTGACATGAGTAACAAGTGACTTCTTCTGATTCTCCACATAAGAGAAATAATCTTAATGTAATTGCTTATAATGGCATAAAAAACTAATTATTTTACATTTCAGTTTCATAATACATACTATCATAGAATTTGAGTGATTCTTAACCAAAAATAGAGAATATAACTCATATATCCAAATTTATTTACTTTTTATCTGGAGGGTCACTATTTTGAGAATCATGTCTTTGCACAGAGGACAGAAATACCCTGCTACCCATAAAATATATAATCACTGGAAGTTAATCATGCTTGCTTATTGGTAATATAATGCTGGCACTTTGTTAAATGTACTTCACTAAATAATAGATAGTACTTTTTTCAGGGCAGGTATCTCTCTTGTTCTCAGGAATTCTCCACACACCATAAAATAAAATTATTTTATGGCTTCTCTATTCACCAAGCAACAATATCATAAATATTATCAATATTGTTTGACCTTCAACTGTCAGAATTGAGTTACAGTGTATAAAAGTCTACACAACTACTGTACTATACATGGGGAAAAATAAAGGATATCATTTAAGTAATATATGTGTGTGTATATATATATATATATACACACACACACATATATATGTGAGGTGTTTATGTGTCTTCTGCGTACAACAAGGGATTTCTGTATGAGCATAGGGATGGATCATTCCTGAAAAAAAAGTGGAGGAAAGGATAGAAAAACACTTGAAAAATCCTGAAGTTTAAGTTAAAGTAACCTGTTCGATTTCTTTAGATTAATAATGTTCAACTATTTTCTTACTTTAGGTCAATCTAATATAAAGTGCTTCAATGTTCTACATTTATGTAGAAATATATTTATAAAAAAAATGGTTTAGTGTAGTTCATGCAATGCTTTTATGAGGCATAAATGTCAGTATTGATTTAAATAATAATTTGAGGTTATTTAAAAATGAAGAAAGATACTGTTTCTGAATAACACTGATAATGTCTTCTTTTTTCATTGAGACTTTAATGAGCTTGACACTCTTGAAAAGCACTGGATACATATTTTCTAAAATGTCCTTCAGTTTGAGTGAGTTTGATATTTTCACACGATTGTATGGGATTATGGATTTAGGAGAAAGAAAACCACAGAGGTGATATACTATTCTCACTGTTTTTATGAAAGAATACTTGATATTGACACAACTTATTACTGGTGGTGTTAACCTTCCGCATTAGGTTAAGGTAGTGACTATCAAGTTGTCCACTGTAAAGATTATTACAGGAAAAGATAACAAAATTATTCATAGGATCCCAGATAAAATGTTACAGGTGTAAAGCAAACTGAAGGAAGTCCAGTGTGGCTAGAAAAAAATGAGGGAAAGAATTACAGGGAGGATTTTAAAAGGACAAGGAATAGAGTTATAGCTCATGAGAGTGTCTTATGAGAAATTTTAAGATTTTTAGCTTTTAATTTGAGTATAATGTGGCAACATTGCTATATTTTCTAAGGATCACTTTGGCTACAATTGAGATGAAGACTGTTTAGACTAGGTTGACCAGTAGTTGAGGTGCTGATAAGTAATCAAACTTTTTACATATTTTGAAAGTAGAATCAACAGTATTTGATGGTGAATTGGATATAAAATGCAAGAAAAAAGTGAAAGAAAAGGAGGACTCCAAGATCTTTTTGGCATACATACGAGACTTAAAAGATTGTGCGGTAAGCAGACGTAATAGGATAAATCAGGAGTTTGGTTTTGGGTATGTTAAGTCTAGTTGCCTATTAGACACATAAGTGAAAATTTTATATAGGTTGTTGGATATAAGAGTTACAGTAGAAGTTAAGGCAAAGAAAAAATTCATAAATTATTATTTCTCTGGGTATAGTAAACATTTTAATGTTCAACAATATTTCCAATCCTCTTCCCCTCCCTAAATGTATGGGATAATTATTTCATGGCTCCTTGCTGACTTCAAGTTAAGTATGTCCATATGACTTCTGTTAGCCAACAGTATGTGAATAGAAATTATATGTGTTGGCTTTGGTTAGAAGCATTCCATGTCAGAACATGATTCTCCATGTTATCTTTCCATGCTCAAACACACCCTTAAGGCTCCATTCTGAGATGGTAGTTCTTGAGATGATGAAGAAATGTATTATAAGGAGAGTACTTGCAATAAGCAGAGATAATTTATTAACCTGTATTGCATGTGTTAGATGAGAAAGAAAATAAGAGTTTGTTTTATTAGAACATTAGAATTGGGCCTTAATACACTTGATTGACTAATACAGATGACATTTAAAGCCATAGATTTGATGAGATCACCTACAGATTAAGTGAAGATAGAAACAGAACAGGTTCAAGTACTGAATTCGGAGACACTCTAATGTTAAATGGATAGAAAGATGAGGATAAATTAGCAAACGAGACTAAGGTGAAACAGCTTGGCAACCAGTTGAAAAAAAGGAAACTACAAAATCAATAAATAGTGATATAGGCCATGGAGCTATATATTTTTCCTTTTCCTACTGAGGTTTTATCAAAATCAGTGATTTATTTATAAAATAATAAGAATTTTTATTAAAATTTTATTATTCTTTCCCATCCTCTCCTGACAAAAAAACAGTTATAGAGAAGTCCCTGAGTTTAATAAAAGATCATTACCAAAAGTAGCAGGCCTATTGTTTTCCATATATAATAATGAATTAATAATTTAAATTTTAGAAAAGGCTGACATAGCAGTACTATTACCCCTAGAAAGCTAATTCTTCAAGACACAATTGACAAAAAAGAAAAGAGTAAAAAAAATGACAATATGGTAGTATAACTTATAATTTAAAAATTATACTCTGCCTCTGTTAGCTGTGTGACTTGTACATGTTTTTTTTTAACTTCTCTGTGTCACTCATCTAAAATGGAGGGAAATAATATTATTAATCTATTGATAATGGGTTGCTCTGAAAATTAAAAAAAATAACAAAAGGTAAAGGGTTTGGATAAAGTCATTATGTAAGTACAGCACAAATGATAGATATCTAAAATCCTAACAATATCCACTTCCCTCTGCCTCTATGCCAATACTCACATAGAATAACGTACCTTAAGAAAAACACGGATCTCTGCTGGCTGATCTCATTGTAAGTTTATGATTGTAATTGTCAATGAGATTTTAATGTTACCCCAAAATCACACTATATTTCCTTAATCCATTCACTTTTCCACAATCCTTGATGAGTGTTTCACCACTTCTTTCCTTAAACTTCCAACATTTCTTTCACAACCTTCTACCCAACTAATCATCACATTCTATTTCTCTCAGAAAATGCAAATGAGAACTCCACACGTTGACACCACAAGTACTGCAAAACTAATTTCATCTGGGATATATGCAGTGCTTTCTTTTTTGTTACTATGAATAAACTGACAATGCATCTAGCTAAGCTCAACGTTTCACTTCCTGTAGTTAAAAGTGTCACTTCTTGTGCACTCAAAGATATGATTACAGCAATCATTCCTTTTTATTTTTCCATTGTTAATTTTTATCTCTCTACTAGATTGTATCCGTCAGCATACATATATATTACCATTAAAAATTACACTTGACCCTCCAGATAACCAGCTAGCTTTTATTCTATTGCAGCTCAATTCCTTAGATGTGGTGTGTCTTTCTGTTGTTTCCAACTACTTTCTGCTAATTTGCTCCTGAACTCACTCCATTCATGTTCTCCCTCCAAGGGTCAAACAAATTGATTCTTGTCAATGTCACTAATGGTTTCAGTATTGCTAAATTCAAAGTTTTGTCATCATCTTACTTGAGTTTACAGCTACAATATACACGTTGGACATATTCCTCTTCCTATTATTTGTGATGGTATGAATGAGAAGAAAACTTCTATAAAATTTCTTCAGGATGGTATTTGTAACTATTGAAAATTGTAATGATCGCTAAGATTAACTATGGTTTTGAGATAAATTACAGTGTCTTGCTTTTCAACAGAGGTCATAAACCAAATGTAAAAATGGCACAGACATTTAACAGAAAAAAAGTAGACTACCTGAGAAACATGCATGCTTCATTGAAGATATGCAAAGCTGGAATGTGGCCAATATACACAGAAGAAACTCCAGATGATGTTTTCTAATGGAGAAATAGAAAGATTAGTATGATTATACTGGCCAATGATATAATATAAATTGATGATATTAAAGGCTACAGAGCAGGGTAATTAGGTGGATTCAGGAGCCGAAGTTCATGAATTCATATCAGGCTCATTTACTACTTAAAGGATGTCTCTATATTTCAGTTTCCTCATCCCCATAATGGAGATAATAATATCATATGCATCTTATAGTTTTTATTAAGATACATATTTTAATAAATGTAAAATGTTTATAACCCATTCTGACTAATGGTAGGCTCTTAAAAATGTGAGCCATTAAATATTGTCAACAGGATATTAAGAGATGGTAGTATAATTTTTGTACACCTTTAAATGTGGTGATCTAGTGGATCAATGATGGGAGTATACTTTATTTGAAAATTAGGAAATTAGATTTTGGTAAAATATAAACACGAAGTAAAACTAAAAAGAAAATAGGCAGGCAGAAGGAGAGAAAACTAGCTAAAACACAATCATTTTTAAATACAGATTAAGTATTTGCTTTTGAAATGTGTAAGCAAATTCTTGTCACAGTGACTTCTGTTTTTCATAGAAAACTTTCTATTTTCTAAAACACTCTTTTATACATCTTTTAATATTTCATTCCTTCCTATCATATAAGACTTTGCTGAGCAATCAGCTCTCCTGACCAGCCTATGTTCAAAATTTCTTTGCCTCTTTTCCAAAACCAATCTTTCTCTATTTCAAATGTTATTGTAAAATCTTTCTAACAGTAAGCATTTAATACATATACATGAAAATAGATATATAAAAATGCTAATGAGTTTGGAAGGTGTGGTCTAATTTTCTAATTTTTCAATTCTACTATAGTTTTATAATTATAATAAGTTGTATCTTCTCTTTCTGTTACAATAAAATGTTTATTTTATTAATTATAGTTTATTTTTCTTCACAAAATGAAGGAATTGTTTTCCCAATATTAAGTAGGTTTTGACTGCTTTAAATAAATACAAGTTTAAAAAATAATAACAATATATTTTCATTTTCTTCATGATACTGCTAGATTCCTACAGTAGGGTATGTTAAAAATCATTTTTAAAAAGTGTCTCTCATTGCAACAAATTTGGTCATTTATGAGTATAAATCATAGATCTTAAAAATTTCAAATGTTCTGGAATAACAGGTAGTTGATATGATCAAAGTCCTTAGTAGTGGCTAGAACCACGTATTTTCTAAACTAAACCCTTATCCAGGCAAAAAAGTTAATTATACCACAGTTTATTTAAAATTGCATAATATGATTGCTATTCAGGGGACTATGTCTCTTAGCAGTGACAGCCATCTCTGTCCTCTAGGGGCAAAAATGTGCCCAAATTTCAAGTTCCCACCCTGGTCCACCTGCAGCATAGATGGTAGAGAGAGATCAACCTGCTCTGTGCAGGGCTACCAGACTGCCTATGGGTTGCAGCTGAAATGCTCTGACAGAGGAGGTTTGGCTGTGCCAGGGACTTGCCTCCACAGGTGGTAGGTTCCTCCTAGAAGAGACAGGCAATTCTAGAAAGGACTACTAATCCAACCCTTCCTCAGAGGAGGTGATAGTTTTCAACATTGCAACACATGAAAGCACTTTCTGAGGCTTTTTAGAGGGAAAGGAGTGAGCCTCAATGTCCGTGGAAGCCTAAGTATGATAGACGCTCTGTTGGAGGTGGCACAGCTGCTCCCAACTGCCCTAGCTTAATTGTCCCATGTTGAACCCTCACCATTCCCAAACAGGAACAACTAGGGCTTGCTGGGCAGCAGTGGGAGGGGGACAGCGGCAGGAGGAAAATGCCCTGAATAGCGGGACCTTATCTCCTTTGTCCTAAGGGACACTCTGGACTGCTACACTCTCCTCTCAGCTGGAAGTGGCCCACCCTGAATCCCCGAGCTGTGGGATACCCATGGTTTCTGTGGAACCTGTCCATCTCCCAAGGCTGCTGCAGTCTGAGTGGGTGCCAGGAAGCATTGGCTATGAATCCAGTGATGTAGAGACCCAGGGCCTGAAATTTCCAGATTGGGACAGCTGCGAAAATACTGCCTATCCATGTTGGGAGAGAAATGAGTTGCACCCTCCATACAGAACCCAAGCATGGTGAGCAGAGTACTATAGGGGATGTACTATTTCCAAGCCCAAAATTGGTCAGCCTGCAGCTCATCTGCACCAAAAGCTCATGTTTGGGAGGACAGGTGGTTACGTCTGCAGTATTGGGTAGTTGGAAGAGGGGGTCTCTGGTCTCTACATCCCTACCTGGGTTCCGATGCTGTTTCTGATCTGGGGTGTGGACACTCTCTTACCTTATGGACTCCTCTCTGTACTTGCATCTCCACTGGGGGTGGTGCAGACAAATTCAGATCTCAAGCCAGTGGCTCTCTGGTGCAGGACAATGCATGTTTTGCCTTCTCCTGTCCTAAATAGTGTTTGCTGCATGTCCCAGTTCCCTTGGGCATCTCGCCCTATGGATCAGAACTCTAGGAATACTGCTGCTCTCCTGTGTCTCCCTGTTCCTTTGTGGTTGTCACAGACCAAGCGGGTGCTGGGAAATGTTCTTGTGGGATCCAATGATGAGGAGAATTAGGGGATATGACTTCCCTGGCAGGACAGAGGAAGCCATTCTTTGCACTGGCAATATGGTGCCTGCTGTCCCAGCTCACTGTGGTGGGTAGAAGTAACTCTACTCAGGCTTGCAGCCTGGTGCTCTGCTACCTAGAAGCTCTGTGTTCCCTGATGGCAGGGCAGCAGTGCCTGTATTCATCAGGATAGAAGGGCTCTCCAACAGATTGGGAGCTGGAAGACTGTTACATGTGTGAGGGGAGGAAAACTAAACACTTCCACCTAACCTATACACTGGACTCCAAATTCCTTGGAGGTCAATCTTTGCTAAAATTTTGCTCCTTCTTGTTCTGCTCCACAATTTCTTGTGTGTGATCTCCAGTAAGGGTAGGTTCTGGCACCTTTCCTTTCATATTTCATCTGGACTATGATTTTTCACCTGAAACTTTTTCTTTATTTTGGGATGATCCGGCAACCGATGTCTCTTTCCCCCTCCCTCTTCATACATTTTTAGTGTCCATTCAAATATAAACAATGTTGTCATAGGTTTATACAGTTTATGGAAGATAGATTTGATTTTAACAGTTCTAGAGAAAGAGAAACTAATTTTTAAAATGCAGATAAGAACTGCTTTTATGTGAGATAGTGTAGCTAAAGAAAGAACAATGGTCATAGTAAAAAAAAAAATCTAGAATTTTTTTCATAAAATTTAGGTATTTGAAACTGGAGAGATATTAAATGAATGGAATCTGAGGATTGAGATAACAGAGGAAGTAAAATATCCAAGAGGTCATTTGATTTCTCAGATGACCTGAGATGACCTGAGATGAAACCAATGATCTATATAATTTTCATTTATGAAGGAATAATTTTATGGAACTTGCCCTCCAACATTAAACAACTAGAAAGCTGGGAAAAACAGATAAAATCATTGCTTTTACATATTTGGCACCAGTCAGTGCAGGACTGATCTCTGAGAGGTAGACAACTATGAGACAAGCACCACCATCACTGTTGCTTTCTGCCTGGAGATAACTATGTGGTGATGGCAAAGGGAGGAGAAGCCAAGGGAGGAGTCCAGTAATCTTGCTGAGGTATAGACCTAAATTTCAATTAAGGGAGAGTGTGGCAGCTAGAATTTTCAGGGCAGAGTACTGAAGAGAGGGATCAATGCAGGAAAAGAGCTCCATGAATATGCTTAAAAGTGTCTTGTATCCTTGACTGACTATCCATCTATCTCTACAGTCTGGGAGGCCAGGCAAAGAACAGCTACAATGAGAAGAACAATTACTGGGAAGTAGTAAGCTGGAAAGTTTCCTGAGGATCCCCAGGGCTATCAATTATTTTATTTTACCACCCAGAGCAGAGAAATATCATTGCGCATTTGGAGCAATTAGTAGATATTTCCAAAGGGTCTCATCATATTTAGAGGGACTAAACTGGTTCTAGAGTAAAGACTATTCTAGACCCACTGAACCACAAGCTTAAAAATAAGCACGGGAAAGATCAAGTTGATCCGTAAATAGCATACCAAACCATGTATGTTAAATATGTAAGATAAGAGATTTTGTTATAATTTTTAGAATATAATATTTTTTGTTGATGGTCATTAGGACTTGGTTCTGTAGTGATACAGCCAAACAATCGTAATAAAGATCTTTAAATTAGGATGGAATCGGTTCACTTTAAGAACTTGTTCCCTCTCTTTTCCTACTGCGTCCATATTTTCCCCATTTTTCACTTCTATTTTTATCCCTCCATCTAAGTAAAATGTATCCTCTTCAAAGACCAAAAATTCTTTCCTGAAAAATAAATCCACTGCAGTTATACCTCTTTGTTTTGTATAAGCTTCTCTGCTATTTTCAGAATCAGAAATATCAATTATAGCAGGAGTAGTAACAGCTCGTGATCTTACTGCTATTGTCTCCATTGCTATTATAGTGGGTCCTCGGGCCTATATTTCTCATCTCTAATCATGTGGAACTTTTGATGAATAATAATTAACAGATTGATGACTATATCAAGAAAGGTTAAACTTAGGGTGGTAGTAGGCAGTGTTTACTCCCACATTAGTTAATTTTCTCTTGAAATGAGATTCAGAGTGTATAATAAATGTAACTGAAATTATAGTTCTATGTTATTTTTCAAATATAGTGTGACAAATTTGATTTTTGAAAGGTTAGAATAAATTATTTGATATTTTAAAAGGTCAAAAATAATCATCTTTTTAGTTATTTTTCATAGCAGCAAATAAATGGTGATTACTTATTACTGAAGTTTTGTAAATCAAAGATATTTTTGGAGGAAAAGTAAAGTAGAAGGGATTGATTTTAAAAGTATACATATAACATATTAAAGGTTTTTAATCTATCTCCTTATAAATAAGATTCAAAGTTGTACTGGTCATGAATCAAGAATCTCTGAATAATAAAGTATTACTCGCATGCCTGTACAATATTATTCTTAGGAATTCCAACAGTTCGTTACCTAATCAATTACTCATCCTTTTCTACTTGCTTAGATGTTGCCTATACTAAGAATATATTTAATTAGTTATGTTCTTTCAAGGAAATATTTTATTTGGGACATTATGATATATATTTATACCTGCACAGAAACCATAATTCTTGAAGAAAAAAATGCTGTCTTTACTTACATTCTTTATTGTGCAAGGAAATCTTATGTTGTAGAAATAACCTTGGAATAGAAAATATATTATTTCAAACCCCCATTCAGCCACTTACTATTTGTTTCATTCTGAGCAAGTTAAATGGGGGTAATATTCTTAGTTATTGTTATAAAAATTAAAAGTAATGTGAGTGAGGACCTAATTTATAATGGACATTTATAAACATATATTACATTTTTGATTGTCATCCTATAAACCTGGAGATAGTTGTTCTATAGTTAAAACCCAATAAACTACACCTTCTATAAACTTTACTTTCAAAGCTATGTTAGAGATATAAAATATAGATATAAGGATGCAAATATGAAGATAAACATTGCTATCAGAAGAATACATATACACAAATACATGCACATACTGTATATATATATTGAAAATGGGATACTACATTTCTTTTTCTGTGTCAAAGCGGTGCTTGATTAAAAACACATCCCATTTACCAACAAAAGGCAATTTAGGAAAAAACATGAGTTCTTTGTTTAGATAATGACAAGAAAAAATATACAATCTGCCACAGTAATTTCTCTGCCATCTACTTTACATAATTACAGCTCCTCCTATAACCTTATAAAACATTCTCAGAATCAATGCTCTTCATGTGCTTGCCTTAATGCCACTCTCACCTCTCCAATTAACTTCTTTTTGTTTTGTTTTTTTCCACCCCCAACCCTACTACTACTCAAAGGTGGTGTGTGGAGAAGAGGTTATTCTAAGAAGCTACCAGCTAAGGAGGTGCTCACATGAACTAAATGGGGGAGGAGAGAGAGAAGAGGAGAGAGTGAACATGGGAAATGGAAAGAAAGAGGAAAAAAATAACCAGAAATGACCATTTTTGCCTGTACTTCTTTTTTTCTAACTGGAAAAGTAATTCATGCTCTTTGTAAAAATCCAAACCTTTTCATAAATGTTTAATACTGATAGTCCTTCTTGAGTGCCAGCCTCTAACAGTTTAAGTATATTCTTTCAGATTATTTCATACACACGTACTAATGTATAACCTGTTCTTAAAGAAATAGCTTCATACTATACACACCATTGTGTAACGTTCCCACTAGGAAATATACCTTAGACGACTTTTGAATGAGTATGTTAAGTATGCAAATAATTTTTAGTTTAAATATCTATTTAGAATTGAATGAGAAACCATAGCGCCAGCCCTGTCAGCCCTTTCCCGGGAGCCATTTCCGGGAGCAAAAGACCCTGAGCTGGTGGTTTCCCTTTTCCAGTCAGAGACACCTCCAGGGGGCAGTACCTTTCTGCTGTTTAGGGGGCCCCAGAAGCCAAGGGAGAAGGCCCGTAGCTGCTCCCAGCCTCAACGGGGTCCTCCTTGCTAGCAGCTCCCAGAACCTCGGTGCCTAAGGGTTAACCACTGCTGCAAAATCTCCCGTCCAGGAAGAACTAAACCCATCGCCTCGGGGCAAAGCTGGCTTCGATTTCCTGTCTTTGTGGCCTTTCCCTGCAGGTGCGGCCACCACCGCCTAAGCAGTGGCCTGGGCCTGCCGTTCCAAGCTCTCTGACAACCTGACAAGCTCTTCCTGGAGCCTGCCTGGGCTGGGGGTCCCATACCTGGTCCGGGGCGGAGAACTCACGTGAGGCCTGCAAGCTCCTGGCGTCTGGCGTGACTCAGCGTCGCGGCCTCAGCAGAACCCCTTGCCGCCCCCGTGACTCAGTTTCTGCGTTTGCTCACGGAGCCAACGGCATGAGGCACCTGACAGGAACGCGAGGGCGCCTCCAACAGCTTTCGCGCAGTGAGTGGCTCTCAGGAGGAACCTCGGAGTTCACGCCGCCCAGAGCGCTCCTTCCGGACGTACCTTGCACTCGCCTTGTGGCTGACTCCGCGCTGTCTGGGTGGTAGTGACGGGCAAGACGGCTGGGAAGACACCACCTGGGACCGGTACGTCGTGGCTCCTGCGGGGCCCAAGCCATGGAGGGGCCTCCGGCTAGACGCCCGATGCCCGTGTCGGTGCCCCGCCAGTGACCACTGTCCGCCGCCTGACGCAATCCGTGGCACCCTTGCTGCATGCCCTCAAATTAACTTCTTAATTAACTGCCTGGGCATCGAAAAAGTTCAATCAGTGACTAAGAAATGGAGTAACCCTTCTTGAGCGACTGGAGACGGGAGGAGATTAGATTGGTTGAGTCAGAACTCTGTGGAGGAAAGGTGAGTGAGAAAGTCTGAGAAAATGATTAGCACTTTCATTGTTTGTTTGTATTTAAGAATATCCGTTGAAAACTGAGACCCTCCTTCCTGGCAAAACATACACTTTTAAATGTCTAAGTGCATTTGCAAGACCACTGCAGCTGTAGAAAATTGTTCCATTACCTGGGAGTCCCTGCCAAGTTTCCAGCTTCAAATTTCCCATGTTGTAGAATTACGCTATATTATTTTGATTAAATGTTTTGTTTTCATTTCTTCTGTACCAATGTTGTTGTATCTTTCACTGCATCCTTTACACTTTCTATTCCCTGACATAAAAGAGGAGAAAGGAAAAACAAAAATATAAACAATTCTGAACCAAACTATTTCTATTCCTTTCTAGCTACTATGTTGTCATTTATTCTGTTCTATCTTTCAAGATGTCTTTGTTTAACACTACTTCCGACATTTCAAGTTAAAAGTAACTCTTTATTTTTACACTAGTAATATATAGTAATACGAACCCCAAATTATTGAATAGTGATAGCCTACTTAAATAGTATGAGACTGGATGTTAAATGTAAAATGTGTTGTAAAACTCATGTTGCAGAAGTTCAAAAACAAATATGATCTCTGCTTCTTTCTGTAATGCTGATTTATAAATGATCAAAAAAAAAAAGCAAACCCTGTACATAATTTAACTTAAAATTAACTATGAAATACCACTCCTTGATCCTTTTTTCCATGGCAGAGTAGGATTGAGATTTTTTTTCATTCTAGGCTATTGACGAGTCTGGCACATGTTCAAAGAAAGATTTCCATTTTCTTGGCATAAAAGGGTGTTTACTACCGAACTTTGATTTAATTAAGAAAACTATTTTATACCACTTTCCTCTTCAAATTCTACCATTTGAATGTCACTAAAATAGGCATAAATCATTTGCTTTTATATTGGCTTTCAGATTGTGCTAGTAGATTTTAACACTCTCCCACCGCAGCAAACCACCCACAAAAGTCCTTGTTTGAAATGCATTTATGTATTGCTACAAATACATATTTTTTTGAAATTCCAGTGGACATGGGCAATACTGTAATACAGGACATTCTTTCACAAGCCACACTTTAATGGAAAGTTTCAAGAGATAGTAACTCAGGTTTCTCTATCTTAGGGTATTGGGGCTCCAAAATAAAAACAACTTATTTGAACATCTTTAGTGACTAAATAGATCATTGTACACTCATTTATCAGTGGATTTTGCAGGTAGAGTGGTACATTCGACCAGGAAATATTTTAATAGATAAAGCTATACATTCTAACCTATAAATTTTTATCTAATATTTTATGTTAAATTAGAAAATCAAGGACGTTGATACTGTTACCAGAAAGTTTGGAGTTCATTTGCGTGGTAACAAATGACTCTCCATGAGAATAGGTCTTGATCAGTAGGCATTTTGTTGCTTATAGCAAGTAAGGAAAGCACTGGGAATAGTCTTCAAAGCAATATCTCCCCAAGGGAAAGTGGTGCAGGATTTGTAAGAGGCAATAGAGAAAGAAAAAAATGTGTCATCACATGTAGAGGAGAGGTTCTGTTTGCACAGATACAGTGGTTTGGTCATGCTAGCACATAGGTCGCATGGTAATGATGCTGTAGTTCCTCCGTGGGTGGAGAGTTTACCATGGTAATAAGAAAAGTTCACTTGAGTTCATCCATAAGCTGCCAAGGTCTGTTAGGGGCTAGTTTTAGCTGGCTGGGTAGCTTTGTTTTATAAGCTGGAAAACAAAAAGGCTGCAAAACAGGCTAATTGCTCAAGCTGGTTGAATTCCTGCAGTCTCTGGAGACCCTCCCTTCCTATTTACAATACTGCTTATGAATCTATTTTTTATAAGTAAAACTAGCATTTACGTATAGAAAGACATACAGACATGTGTACATGCATAGACTTACAAAAAGGATATTTATCATTTAAGAAGGCAAGAATGCTTTACTAACTTTATATTTGAAGGGAGTAAAAATTTGGAGTAAAATTTTATAATACATTTCATATCTTTACTCCTAATTTTATAACTATATAAACAAACACAAGTACTAATATTTTTTGAAACTATTAGAATTTATCCAGAGCATCAGTATGGACCATTTTATAGGCCATTTTTATGTACAGTCTGCCTTCAAAAACTAAATGATCAATTCATTTATTTTAGCTGACATCTTAGAATATTTGGTGCCCTGATCTTTAGCAGAAATTATTACATTTCTGAAACAAAGACGTTAATTAAATCAGAATTCTACTAAAAGAGTTTTCAGATATATGTTTATGAATGGTAATGACAACTTAGTGTTGATTTTTTAAATATATGTTTTATTAGAAATATATTTTAATTATATGTGAAAGCTAATTAGCAGGTGAAAAAACCTAAATAAACTCTTCTTCTTTACTTTCCACGACCAGAGGAAAACTTAATCTATGGAAATATGAATATATTTCTTCTGAATTAGTAATATTAATATTATGAAGAATTAATTCTCCAAAATAAAAACAACTTATTTGAACATCTTTAGCGACTAAATAGATCATTGTACACTAATTTATAATATTAATATATTTCTTCTCTTTTATCTCCCACAGCTAGAGAAAAACTTAATTTAGGGAAATATTAATATTTTTAAAATATTTTAATTTAAATTAAAGCTTGCAGTATATTTTACATAGTAAAATATTTTCAAGCAGTTTATAAATGGATTGTTTATGTAGTTCTCTGTGCAAAATGAATGTAGATTAGAAAATAATTATCAATTTCACCATTTTAAAGATAGTTTCTAGATCTCTTTAGAAGAATTTTAGATACAGTATAGTTAAAATTACTGAAATAAATCTAATATCAAATTCCAGTAATTTTGTCTCTATTCTTCCCATTAAATAATAAGTAGTAGATGCTCAGCTTAAATGTATGTTTTATACTGTATTGAAAAAGGACACAGGATGTCTGTGCTATGTTGGAAAGCTGATAATTTCAGATCTGCTATTTGCTAATTTATAGCCTTTGGTAATTTGGTTCAATTCTCTGGGATTAAGATCCTTAAGAAGAGAGTATAGGACTACATTTCCTCAAACATTTTATGATTCTAAAAGAATTAAACAAACACTTTAATCCTGCCTGAGTATAGTTCTAATTAAATATGCTTGTATGTATTTGAACAAGTTGTTCTCTACGTAATTCTACAAAGTAGTCTCACAAACGTGACTTTTCAGCAATTTTATTAAGCAGTATATTTTATATAATCTTGAAGATTGATGAAATAGCTTGAATATAATTTACACTAAGTTTTCCCCAAAGTAAAAGTCAACTTACAAATAAGAAAAAGAGAAAGAAAAAAATTATACACAGCAAGAACAAGGTTAACGTATGAAAAAGAGTAGGAAACATTTGTAGAGAAATTAAGCATTATTCTAAACACAAAAAATTTGCAAATAAATTATTTGAAAATTTTGACATTAATAATCACTGTAGAAATCTGTTTTTATTATTGTCATAAAAAAGTCTTCTCATTATTTGTTTCAGGGAAGTTGAATATGCTTTAATATCACTTACTAAAATTGTTAGTAAAATTCTCTGGGATATATTTTTAAATTTGAGGGAATAATAATTAAATTATCCTTATATGTAACTATAATTATATAAATTAAATTATGTAAATAATTAAATTTACAGGAATAATAGTGTTTTATCATCTCATTCTTATCCAAGGAATTATGAGTGATATTTCTGTCACTGTTCTCTATTTAATACACACTAAAAGTCCATTAGTTAAGATAACTATTAACAAATATTATATTCTAATGGATTCTTAATAATCTGACATATGACTCTAAACAATGTTCTTAAATAATGGGGAATGTAAAAAATTACAATGGATATAGCTAGAAAGTGTCTAAAGGATCTTCTAGTCTACTTCATTTTGTTAACTATATTTAATTGTATTGT
>CAUYSK010075869.1:0-17725 GCA_963575035.1 Avahi laniger
TACTTTTTTTTTGGGTTACACACAACCAATAGCATGCAAGTACAAGTGATTGACCAATCAGCAACAGGATTTAAAAGATAACCAATTAACAGCAGTTGTTACAGGCATTTGTTTTGTGACAGGCTTATAACTTTGCTTAACTGTTTGCGGTTTAGCGGAATTCCCCAGAAGTTTCCCAACACTATTTCTCAGAAGTTCCCCTATCATTAATAGTCAGCTGCCAATCAAGTACAAGCATCAGTAGTCATTCAATCAGCGGCAGGTTTCAAAAAGCAACCAATCAGTAATAAGCATCCAAATATAACCAATAAGTAATAAGCATCCAAACAGAACCAATCAGTAAAGAGCCCCTTTAGAACAAGTTGGTTTTGGTTTTGTGCCCAGGGTGACTTGGAGAGTTTTGGCAGGGATTCCCCTATCAGAATGAATTGTAATACGTTCACAAAACACACTACTGTACAGCAATAAGAATGAATAAACTGTAACTACAAGCAATATGGATAAATACCACAGATGTAATATTGAGCAAAGGAAAAGATACAAAAAAGTCAATATGATATCATTCTAGGTACGTGAAGCAAGAAAGCAGGAAATAATAATTAATGATAATAGAAGATAGAAAAGTGATTACATTGGGGGTTACTGTAACTGGACAGGAGAAAAAACAGGGGTTTCTAGGTCATTGTTACTATTCTTTTGCTTTATCTGGGCCCTGGTTACATTGACATATTCAGTTTATGAACATTCATATGCACGCTTATACATAATATGAAAGTTTTTACACATCAAGTAAACATTTTTATTAAAAAAAAAAACACTAAGAAGCTTTAGTATTCATAGGTCTCCTGATCTGACCTAAGAGTTAATACCCATTTGAGCCAACCTCAACTCCACAGTAATCTGCGTTATTTTTCTTATGTTCCTAGCCCTCTAGGGAGAGCAACCAATTCTGAAACCATCTGACAAGTTTTCCTTTGTTGTTGCCCTTCTTTTACCATTACCATACTTCATCCACTCACTTTAAAGTCAAACTGTGTAACAATTTACAACTAAAGATCCATTATTTTAATTGACAGGTTTCCACAGCAGATTGCAGTGTGTTACTATTTCTGTGACTTGTTCAGCAGACAGGAGCACTTTGGGGCTCTATTAATAGTAGTTTTCAGAGATAGCAGTGATCAACTCTACTTCCTGTGGGAAATAAATAGTAACTTTTGGATGGAATAGCTCTTGGTAATGAGGGGCCAGAGTGAGGTACCCTGCCATCTAAAAGGTCCGCCAATAAAATCGGAATAAACCAGTGCCTTTAAGTGTCTGAAAAGTTACTTAAAATAGGAAACCTTCTCTCAACTTTCTCCATTAAGTCCCTTAATGATTTCCTATGATCTTTCTCCATCTAATTTTCCTTCTTTTGGATTTGACTTCAAAGTGTGCTCCGTGCCATTTCTCTACAGTCTGGTATGGCATTCAACAGCAACAGTCCCTCTGTTTGGTAATATTCATTTTAGAAGCAAAATTAGCAGTGTTCTTTTTATCTTAGTGGCTCATACTTTAAATTACAATTTCACCTCTACTTATAAGGAATCCTTTACGTAGTCTTGTTAACTCATGAATGGAGAAAACTCAGTGTGATGCTATTTTTCAAGCCATGGGTGTTCAACCCTCACTATTCTCTCTGCCTTCTCCATCAGTTTTCCTCTCTTCTCCAGAATCATTAGAATGTAGTGATTAAACTCGTTCACTTGAGCTGGCCCCCTGTGACGTTCTTCCCTATAAGGCTAAACATATGCCCAGGTATTTCCATGTTCCGTTTTGGCCGTGATGTGATGCTGTACAAAATATATGTCCCACTAAACTTCTTGTAAACAAAACAGCAGCTTGGCAGCTGGTATACCCAGATAATCGGCACTCTCAGAGTTCTAATGTATTCTTAGCTTCTCTGCTCATCTATAGGAGAAAATGTAATTATACTAGTACAATTTGAACGAGGACTCAAACATGAACATTAATACATATTCACTGTCTCTTAATTCTATGGACTATTAAATGTGGTATGATTGAAGACAGATATAAGGACAAGCAGGTTCAGGTGGATATTGAAACAACCTGTATCAACATAGCTTATTTTTTGGGACTAAGAACTGAGACCACTTGTGTCAACATGCTTTTACAGTTTATTCCAGGAAGATAAAACCTTAAACCAATATATTACTTTACCATTTGCTTCAAGAAATTCTTGCAAACCAATTTATCTAGGCTTACAGTTTGCTTATGTGTGCTAATAGCTGTCCTACTGGGACAATAGATTTCTTACTTAAGCGAACAGCTCACTTGTCACAAAACAGTTTACTTACCAAGACTTGTAACAAGACCCCTGTCTTGCTATATCCACGAATCTTGTTTATGCTACAAATTTGTCCAGTTCCACTCAGTGTCCTACCTTGAAAGACCTGCCTTAATCCACTTGAGCTTGAACCTCCAAACTGTGTAACTTCTCCTGACTTCCCACTTCCAAAATATTTGAGACATCTTCCTCTTCCTTCCCTCCCTGCCCCCCTCAAATCCGGTGTTCTTCCTTACTGCAGTAATTCTGACAAACTTAACTTTGCTTGATCAACAGGTTTTTCTGGTGGTCTCCTTACAAGTCTAAGAGTCAATAAGTAATAGAAAGAAATACTACATTATTAAGAATGGGTTATGAATAACAATGAAGAGTTTTCATATTAACCATAATGAACACAGCTAAAAGAATTCCCCTCTTTCTTATGTTTTCATCTTATTAGTCATAAATATTTTGCATGTAAGAAATTGCTAGGTATGTAGTAGCTCAATTTTTTAAGGTGGCTAAAGAGGAAAGAAACTTTGATTCCATAGAAAGCATCTTAAACCAAAGGATTTGTGAAGGTGGATCTTAATTAGCATGATTAATCAAAGGATAATTATAACCTTATTCAAATTATTTTTGCCACACAAGTAGATTACAGAATTCTTAAGAAAATTAAACCTTTCGGTAAAAAATGAGAAGGCAATCCAACCTCAACCATAAACTTATTTTTGAAATCCCATTCAGAATTGAGACCAAAAAAAGCACAATTTATCTATCAGGCAGTAGAGACTAATGGCTTAATTTGGCCTTCAAGAAAGTAAAAAAAAAAAAAAAAGTGTTATAATAAAGCACAATCATTCTGGAAGTAACAGTTCAATTTTGTCTTTCTCCAGGAAACTCTAGGCCAGACTCTGGACAAAGTTTAAAGATGGTCTCCTGTCATCATTAAAGTCTACACATGACCCAAGGAAGGGGATAGAAAACTCCAGTCTGATGTATACTAACCTAGTTGCTTATATGTGTAGTGGTACTTAGGATACCGATGTGTTTTTGAAGACTTTATATAATTATGATTGAAAAAAGAAATAATTTTCTAAATATTAACTTACTCCACAAATATTTTTTGGTTTCCTAGTCCTGGTCCAGGATGCCACAACAGTTGATTATTCTTGAAAATAGTTATTTTTTAAAATGGTACAGATTTAAATGTAAAAGTTTATTACTAGAATAAATGCACAGAGGCTTTGAGGAAAGTCACTACCAGTATGATTAGAAGAAAAAGCGTATTATGCAGAAATCCTGCAGCAAAATAACAGGGAAGAAATAGCAAAAGGGCAACGACACTGTTAGAAAAGATGTTTCCCTCAATGCCATTCCAGCTACCATTCCCTCCCTTGATCTACAGTTATTAGTAATCTATCCCTGCAGGGCTCCATAAACAAACTAATGGCTTAACCACACAAAATACCTGACATTATACCACTTGAGACTCCGGAGAAATGTTAAAATAATTCCTATTTCAGAATGTCAAATTTCCTAAGAGATAAGTCCCCATTAAAATCTTCTTTTGAAATGACTGAAATACATCTCTAGGCTCTCAAAATCATGTCTTTGTGGTGGTACCATGAAGCCTTCAACAGTGTTTTAAACAGCTGAAAGAATACAGATTCAAATTTAGTAGGAAAAATTTTTAAGAAATTCCAGGGTTAAAATAATAATAATAATAATAGCAAGGTAAACTGCAGCCTAATTTATACAAGTAGGTTACATGCAAAGAATTTTTCTTGGAATCATTTTATTGACTTACCTAGACAGATAACTAACTCAGCGTCTTGCTTTGCTTGGCTATAAACTTAAAAATTTTATTAAAATTTACATGTTGAAAACTTTTATACACCCGAATGTTCTTAGAAGTAGCCTCTTGGGATCTGTCTGAAACCCATGGTTGAAGTGTTAGACACCATGATCATGTTGCTATCATAACCAAAGGCCTCCTGTTGCATACACATCACTAGGCTTAAAGAAGAATGGAATGAGGCTATTTTCTTTGACTACAGGGTCCAAAAACACATTTCCTGTGGAGGGCCACAATAAGGGATCAGAAATACAGCAAGAGTCTCCTCTGTAATGATCCAGCTTGAAATAAGCCCAAAGGAAAGTCAAATGTGTGCTGGTGAAATGTTAGTTTATCGACCTCGTAGGTGGAATAACAAGGTCAAATGCATGCCCAGATTTATTCTGGGAAGCTGCATTTAAATTTCCATTCAATTCCTATTTAATAAAGAAAAAAATCCATGCGGGAAAAATCCCTGTGTTTTAACTTTTATTGTTGGTTAGAGGTTCCAGTTCTTGTTCGTTTTTCCTCTCTCAGAGCCAGCTAATCACAGTAGCCACTGGTTTCCTGCTCTCTATATTGTATTTCTCTTTTTCTCAGCATATTATCACGTTTACCAGATCTCCATCATGCTTCCATCATGCAGCTCTATCTCTGCTTCATCTGTGTCTCGCTTTCTGGCTTTTCTGATGAACAATGACTGTGCTCCATTCCCTCACTACCAATTCTACTTCTTAAGTCAGAACAACTCGTGCAGCCCTGTGAGTAAGTGCTTACCATCCCTACCACCTTGCTTCGTTTGGAAAGATGTTAGGCACACTAATCTGCTGCTTTGTTGCAACATACCATGTGGCTTTCGCTAATGTTGAAAGTAACAATGTGTTTTTAATCTAATTTACTAATGTGGAACAGCTTTCTTCTGAATCACGGTGATGTAACCATTGACAACAAGGGCTTTGGCTCATGTTGAGTGTGAGTGCGTAGGATCAGAAAGTAAGATTTTTCCAGTATATCTCGCTCTCCCAATTTAATCTTCATCAATCTTAGTGAATTAATGAGGAAGTAGTAAAGTGATGCCGTATCAGTAAATGGTTATGAACAATGGTGTGATCTCTTTAAACGCTTTCTATACAAAAGGCCACGCCATTGAGTTTAAGCAGGCTTTCACTGTTGCTCTCACTATCTTGGATTATTTTTAAACTTTGTGTACACAGAACAAGCAATAGTTCAAGTCTCCCACGTAACTCTGATGTTACTCCTTATTCACCTGACACTCATTTTTTTCCTCTAGATCTGTGTTCTTGTGCTGCTTTTCAGGCGACAGGCGCATTACATTCTTTCCAAAGTAAACCCCTCTATCTTTGCTCTTTCTGTCATGGGCTCCCCTTTTTGGGGTATCTAATAGGATTTCTCTCTCCTCTTTTTTCTGCACTGAAATATGCTCGAAGCTCCTTTGGTTTGAGGAGAAATAAAGCATGACCATTTTGAACTTTCAAGCCTATTTTTTTATTCTTGTGTTCATCACCAGTTTCTTAAAGCCTAGTTTTCTATTTGTCTCCACCTGTTCTCTCCTGAGCATATCTGTCACCTTAGAAAGAATATCTCAACATGTCTCACATAACTCTATCCCTGGAAATTTCACTGATGTAGAAAGTCCCTAAATTTCAGTCCAATGGCATGAAAATGTTTTACCAATAAGTCTAGAGCAGTTGCTACTTCTCATGCACTAGATCCAATCAACATAATGTCATCAATGTAAAGGACTAATGTGATACCTCAGGGAAGGGAAAGTCAGTCAGGACACCTGTGAGCTGGTCTTTGACCCATTTCCTAGCATTCAACTCCCAGAATTTTTAAGATCTCCAAAGTGATGTTATTTCATATGTTAACGAGTTGACTGATGGGTGGCAGCCCCTAGGTAGCTTCAGGATGGGTGCTGGTCACCGGGAAGACCAAGGCATGAATAGAGGATTGGGATTTTCAGCCCAATGTCTGGGGAGGGAAAAGAGGGTGAAGGTTAAGTTGGTCGCCAATGGCCAATGGTTTCATCAATCATGCCTGCATGTTGAAGCCTCCATTAAACCCCAAAAGGGAGTTCAGAGAGATTCCAAACAGCCAAACACATGGAGGTTCCTGGAGGCAAGCACCATGCCCCTTCCCACATCCTGCCTTGTGCATCTCTTCATCTGTATCCTTTGTAATATCCTTTCTAATAAACCAGTGTTAAAAAGAACTATAAATTAAATTATGACCTAGGGAAGAAGAGTCTATGTACCCTTGAGGTAGGACAGTGAAGGTGTATTGCTGACCTTACCAGCTGAAAGCAAACTGCCTCTGATGGGCCTTATGGAAAGGTGTGGAGAAAAAGGCATTTGCCAGATCAACAGCTCCATACCAGATACCAGGGAATGAGTTAATTTACACAAGCGATGAAACCGCATCTGCTTCAGCAGCTGCAACTGGAGCCATCACTTGGTTAGGCTTAGAATAATCCACTGTCATTCTCCAAGTTCCATCTGTCTTCTGCACAGGCCAAACAGGAGAGTTGAATGGGGATGTGGTGGGAATCCCCACCCCCACCATCTTTCAAACTCTTGATGTTGGCACCAATCTCTGCAATTCCTCCAAGAATTCTGGACTGCTTTGATTTACTATTTTCCTGAGAAGAGGGAGTTCTTTCGGCTTCCTCTTGGCCTTCTCCACTGTAACAGCCCTCACTCCACAAGTCATGGAATCAATTTGAGGATGCTCCCACATGAAGACTGTCATTATTCCACTTCCAGAATGGATTTGGGGATCCACTGGACCCACTGTGGGACAGACCTGAGCTGAAAATCTATTGAGCACCTAACATCCAAAAGCCTGTACTCTGACTGCAGGATCACAGTGATGTTTTAGCTCTGCTGGAATTACTCAGTTTACAGCCAGTGCCTAGTAGTCTCTGAAAGGTCTGATTATTTCCTTTATTCAAATGTAGTTACCCTGGTAAAAGGCCATATATACATTTGGGGACAAGCAGAAGGATGATTAACAGCATAAATGTCTGATAGTATGCCAGGGTCCTTCCTCAAGGGGACCTGGCCTCCTCTTCATTCAAAGGGTTCTGTGTCTGTAAACTAGTCCAAGATGAGAATTGATTGAGGGGCTGTGACTCTGTTTATATGGCTCAAGTTAGACATTTTTTCACCTGACCTAGAACTTTCCTGCTTATATGGATCAAGTAAGAATTTAGTAGGATTTTTACCTATTTCATTTCTGGAAGCACCATGAATAACTAGTCAATACCATCTGTGTTAGTCAAACGATTTTGATTGCTGCTTTGGCTCTGTTGTACATTAGAGTAACCACACCCACCTTGCCTTGGGCAGCTCAGTGTCACCATTTGTCCTCTGCCATCCTCAGGTCCAATCACTTCCACTGCATTTAGATTTTTTAATTGAGTGGCTGAGGTTACCACTGTATGGTCTAGCCTAAAGAACAGTGATCATAAAACTCTTTTAATTTATGTTGGGTTCCCCTCACAAATTTATTTACTTATCAAAGCATTGACAAAAGGTATGTCTTCTAGACCCAGCGAGGGTGGTGAGTAATCTTAAATGATAATCCACTCTAACATTGCAATCTTGCTAAGCCTTTGAATCTCTTCTACTACATTAAACCAATGGAGACCAAACACTTCCAATTCATACACAGTGGGCTATCTATTGATCCATGTTTTAGTCAATTAACCAAACAACTCATAGAGCCCTTTCTAACTCCCTGAGTTGAAACATTAAATGCAGGATCTTTGCTTGGTAAATCCATATCAATAAATTAAGATTGATCCAATCTTAGGTTCCTTCCACCATTATCCTACACCATTAATATCTATTCCACATATATTCATCAGATGTCTGCTTATATAAATTAGAAAACTCAAGTAGTTCTTTTGGAGCGTAATATACCTCCACAAGAATCACATTTTGTACCAGTGTTTAGGGGTCTGCTTGAGACTTAAGTCTCGTTATAGATCTAGAAGTGAAGAGGGGTAGTGGGGATGGGTCCTGAAGAGAATCAGCATTGTCTCGCATGGCACATGCCTCAAGAAAAGCCATTACCTTTTCCTCAGGCAATGCAGTGTTAATCCTTTCACAAGGTGGTGGAAAGGTGATACTGTGAGTAGGTGGGGTGAGTAGAGTGCGGAGGGAGGCCAATTCCACTGGGGGTAGGGCAATTGCTTCCATCGGGTTAGGAAGACTTCTTTCATTATCAAAGATGACTCATCATAATTTGGGGGCTCAATGTCCCAGCTTCATCAGGGTCTTCCCATGGGTCCCCATCTCGACTTATGTACTTTTCCAATAAATGCCCTCACTTTAACAGTAGACACCCTGCAAGGCTGGGAGTTCAATTTGCATTATAACTCAGCCAATTGCAGGATGAGGTTCTCAGTTTGATTTTCAGCAATTTCAGCTCTGTGGCTACAGGTGATAAGGTTCTTCCTCAGAGCACATGTAGAAGCTCTTCGGTCATTTATGAGGTGCTTGGACTGGGAATTCAAATCCTTGAGCTCATTCTTTCCTTTCACCATTTTGTTCAGTGACATTAGAAACAACCAACCAACATCATCATGCTCCTTAGTTTTGCAAAAATGTTCAGAAGTTTGTGTAGAAAGTCACTTAGCTCCTTGCTTCTTATAAGTAGTTGATGAGGAGTATCCAATGAAGATATTCTGCACATCTGTATAAACAGATTTTGTCTTAGACTGTCAGTGTTCTCTTTACTACTGGAAATAGTCATTATTGTCTTTAAATCTAATCAGATTTGAGAGCCAATTCCAGAAAACCGAGACCCAATTAAGAAAATTCATCCTTAAAATGTGGTTGTGCCATTTGTCTATCTTCTTTTGAAAAGCATCTGTTCATGTCTTTTGCCACTTTTTAATGGGGCTGTTTGATTTTTTTCTTGCTGATTTTCTTGAGTTCTTTGTAGATTCTGGTTATTAATCCTATATCAATATATAGCTTATGAATATTTTCTCCTATTCTGTAGGTTGTTTATTTGCTCCATTAACTGCTTCCTTGGTTGTTCAGAAGTTTTAATTTAATCAAGTGCGATTTATTTATTTTTGTTGTTGCGGGTCTTCTTTATAAATTCTTTGCCTAGACTAATGTCTAAGAAGAGTTTTTCCAACATTTTCTCCTAGAATTCTTACAGTTTCATGCCTTGCGTTTAAGTCCTTTATTCATCTTGAATTAATTTTTGTGAGCGGTGAGAGAGATGGATCTTGTTTCACTTTTCTGCATGTGGCTATCCAATTTCCCCAGCAACTAACAGGTAAAATGAACACTATCTGGGTGATGGGCACACTTTAAACCCTGACGTGAGCATCACAAAAGTGATCCATTAACCAAAAGCATTTGCACACCCATAATACTTTCAAATAAAAAAAAAATTGATTGTGCTAGAAACACTCTCAGTACTAATCTATATTAGTCAGGGTTCTTCAGAGACACAGAGCTACTACAGAGATACACACACATACATATGGGCCCTGACTTACAATGGTTCAACTTAAAGATTTTTCAACATAAAGATGGTGCAAGAGTGATACACTCTCAGTACAGTCTTCAACAAATTACATGCAATATTCAACACATTATATAAAATAGACTTTGTGTTAAATGTTTTTGCCCAACTGTAGGCTACTGTAATTGTTCTGAGAATATTTAAGGTAGGCTAGGCTAAGCTATTATGTTCAATAGGTTAGGTGTATTAAATGCATTTTCAACTTACAATATTTTCAACTTACGATGGATTTATCAGGACATAACCCCATATGTTGAGGAGCATTGAGAGAGAGACAGAGAGAGACAGAGAGAGACACAGATACTAAATTGGCTCACATGATTATGGAAGCTAAGAAGTCCCACAATCTGCCATCTTTAATCTGGAGAACCAATAAATTTGGTGGTGTAATTCAGATTAAGTCCAAGGGTCTGGGAACCAGAGCAGGGCTGATGGGGTAAGTCTCTGAGTCCAAAAGCCTAAGAACCAGGTGCTCCAATCCCTCAGGGCAGAAGAGGATGGATATTCCAACTTAAACAGAGAGAATGATTTACCCTTCCTCCACCTTTTGTTCTGTTTGGGCCCTCAATGGATTGGATGATGGCCTGCACACATTGTTGAAGGCAATCTTCTTTACTCAGTCTACTGATTCTAATATTATCTGTTACAGAAAAACCCTCATAGACACATCCATAAATAATACTTTACCAGCTATCTGGGCATCCCTGAGCCCAGTCGAGTTGATACATAGAATTAGCCAGTCCTTATGTAGATGTAGATGTGTGTGCATTCTCATGACTTACACATAGTATTTTTTACCTGCTGCAAGTAGTAGCCTAATTTCCCCATTATTCTACAGTCTATTTTCTGACTATAGAAAGCTAGATGCTTTTGTGTCTTATTGTACATTAAAGACAAAGATGAGAAAATGAATACGACTCAACAGAAGCCACATTTAAATCTACACATACTTGTACGAATGTTCAAAGAGGAGAAAGTATTCTGAAAATACCACCAGAATCATCTTTCAGCATAAGGCACAATTCGTCCTATTGTCTTGGGGTTTTTTTCCCCAACAAGATTGAATGTTATATATCCTCTGAGCCTCCAAACCCTATGCCTCATCAAAGCTTACCAGACCTTTATCCCATCCCTCAGACTCCAACTAACCTAGTAATATAATAGCCCTAAGGTATTAATAGCTGATAATGATTTCATATTTCATTCTTTTCCAACCTTATTTTCCATTTTGAGTAGGAGATCCCAGTGTCTTAATAGAGTAACATACCTGTTTGGGAAATTGGAAAGATAAGTGGGCACAAAGGCTATCAATTCCTCTTCAATTCCCATATACTCCTATTATCAGTTTTACGAATGTTATTGACCTTCTCAAAGAACCATCTTTTGGTCTCCTTGATTTGGTTTTTCTCTATTGTTTTGCTATTTTCTCTTTTATTGACCTCTGCTTATGTGAAATTCAATAATTGCCTTAGATTACCCTGTTCCTCAATCCTATTTAAGTCTATAGCTCACACTTACACCAACAAATACCTCTCTACCAGGCCACCCTCCAATACGAACTATAAATACAAACATAAATGTGATTGTATGGATAAAATGGCATCTAAGCAAATACGTTTTTCAGCCTCTAAATGTATTTTAATCTATTTACCTTCTCCTCTAACTTTACCTCACCTTTCAGAGAGCCAACAGGATTTCAAATTACAGCAAGGTCTTTTCAGGGTCAAGTTGCCCATCATTTCAAATTCAACTACAGATCTATTTCCCTTAAAAAGAACCAAAAAATGTCAACTTCAGGTTATTGCTCAGCAGCTTTTTAAAAACAAACATTAGTTACATGCCTATTGTGTGTTAGGTGCTGTCTGAAGATATGCATCATTTCCTCCAGTGTTCACAATTCTGGTGAGGGGAGATTGAGTCATCGGGACCCACTTTTCATTGTCTAGGCACTTTGTGATCTCTGAGTAATTTGAAAGAAAAAGACCAATGTGCCTGGAAATAACTTGGGAGGTTTTTATTTTCTTTGAATAGCTAAAAAAACCACATGGGAGGTTGTCAACGCAATAGATTTTTATAAGACTTACACAGACCACAAAACCCCTTCTTATAACACAGCATTACTCAGACTTTTTTTCCACTTTTAGCCCCTTGCGTAGAAAACATCACCACCACCCACAGCATTTGACAGGGGCTAGAAGGATTATCCCAGGAGAGAGAGGCCAAATCACCTGTCACTGCTCTATTTGTTTCCGGAAAGATACTGGATCTCGTCCTTGTGATTTCTTAACATCTTGTGACACTCTGCTTTACAAGACATCTTTGCATTTGTCTTCTTCCCCAAAGCCAAGACTTAATGGTACAAACATCCAGACTCACTAGACCCCACTTATCAAATACATGAAAAGCAAAAAGAATTTTAAGACTGCATAGGAGGAGGTCACTAACAGAGGCCTTTATTGAATGAATAAAAAAAAAAAAAAGGAATATACTGTTACTCAAACCAGAAAGGCAGGAAGCTGGAATGTTGCCTAAACCTGAAACAGCAACAAAGACTCCAGGTCCTCATTGCTTAAATGGGAGGAACATCAAACACTCCCTTAATTCGGATGAAGGTCCTTAATTTCCACCCTCTACTACTTACACTATGACCATATATGCTTATAATGACAAAAAAAAAATCACACAATGTATTTCCAAATAATCAAGTGGAATTTTGATCTAAAGAATGAACACTCCTCAATGCTGTGTGTGCAAACTTAAAACAAACAAACAAAAAGGATGCTCCATTTCTGTATAAGACTCTCAGTGTATATTTCCTCTCAAATTGACTTTCATTCTGAACTTGAGGCTGGCCCTGCATAAACTTTTTATTAATGAACCTCTGTCCTTTATCCCAAGTGTGAACACTAGAGTTCTTGCCCAAACCTATGTCTTTCTCCAGCGAGCACCGCTATATACATGACATAGGCTAATTCAAAATTCTCATTTGACTTAAATTTTTAAAAATTTGACCAATCACAGAGGATTTTTATGTTTTCTTTCCACTTCCTATGATACCTTTGAAAAATGGTTTCTGCTTTGGCTTAAGAAATGAGTTTTAAAAGTGTGAAGTCATTTCCGTCTTTTATTTACATTAGACATTTTCAAAGGTCTGGATATAAAATGACAACCTCTGGCTCTATTTTCCCTTTTCCAGGTTTTTGAATTGTTTTGTTTGAAAGAGCCAGTTAGAGTCTAGTGGCATACCTAGAGGCCTGTTTACTTAAAGTCTAGGTGCCTTTCTATTATATTTAGGAACTGTTCATAGTTGATACACATTTCTAGATCTGAGTGGGAGAGGTAAGTTGGATATATTCAGTGTTCCAATCAAAGAAACATTATAAATCGCAATTTTTTCTATGTTGGAATCTGTGAATACATTATTTCTGTTTAAGTATAAAATATTTTTTTCAGTTAGAGAATGCTGTTTACAGTTTGTATTGTTTAAACAACATATAAGCAAAATGTTGGAGATTAAAATTCTACTCATGTTATAATCAATGATTGATTGTGAGGCAACTGATGTAGGATCTAGAAGAGAGAAATCTGGAATTTCCAATTAAAGTATTTTTTGTCAAATTTTTATACACTTGACTAAAAGGAGTTAGTAGTATTTTAGTTCTTGCCACACTTCTGCCTGTACTGGGCAGGCGAACAGAACTTTGATTTCTCTGCATCTCTGACAATAAGAGTTTATTGGACACTTACTAAAGGATATTGCAGAATATTGTGAATGTCTCAGGGTCCCAGAGAGTCATATTCGCTTTTGTGTCCTGGCACATGGCTTGACACCAAGTAATACTTAGTGATTTTCTTTTAAATTGCTTTTCTCAGAGTTCACGATCTTACCGAATGTATTTAATATGTGCAAAACAAAGAGTTTGAGAACAATTGCAAAGGAGAAAGTATATACTAACTGAAGGAAATGGAGAGCTTCCAAGTATGAAAGAAGTTTAGCAAACCATTTGCAGAAACTGCAAATATATTACACGATTGTCTTGAGGGGTCAGGGCCAATTTGGAGAAGACGATGACAGAATGTTGAGAAGGTCAGAAACTGACAGTGGCACCTGACCCAGGTAAGAGGCTTGGACCCACAGCACAGGACATAACCCTTCCTTTGTCTTTTCCTTCTATGTAATGGGAAGTAGCTGACATCAACCATTCTTCTATCAAATTAAGTTCTATTGGTCCTATTCCTAAAACTGAAACTCTAGAAAAACATCTCTATTTAGGTGGCGTGTGAACAGAAATAGATCTGAGGGTCGAGATTACACCAAGGTCAAAAAACTTTCAAGAAACCAAATCTGTTATTGTTTTTTAAGTAAATCAGTGTATTTGAATTACTGACAGTGGACAGGATGAAAGGGGGGGTGACATTTATTACTGACCTGGAAAGAAACTGGTTAAACACTAAGAATTTATAACTCATTACCTCTTAACACTTTTTGGTTTGGTTTGGTTTTTGCAAACAAGGGTGCATAATTCACCAAATATTGAGGTTATCAAATTCCAGCATCATTGAATATTTCTTAAGAAAGTTGGGTAGATGAGAGGAGGGGTCGAGAGGACTGAACATTAAAAACCTGGTTATTCAGAAGATTTCCAAAGGGACAGAACTCCAAACAGGAACATTAAACACTACAAACAAAGCAGTCCATATGCCCAGAAATGATGTAGGGTAACCCTGTGATGAATGCCTTATAATTACTTATAATTGCTTGACTTGTTAAAAATGTATTCATTTAGATATTTTTTATTTCTTTAGATTAGGAAATTCATACAAATAGCACAAAATTTTAAAGGTCCAGTCTGCCTCACCTCCTAGTACTCCAGTAACATTAATACCATCTTTCCCCCCAGTTCTTACATATCGTTTCAGAAATATTTTATGCATACTCAAACACACTTATGTGTGTATACGTATACATAGATACACACAAATACATATACATTATGCATACTTCTTTAATGTTTCAAGTTTCTTAAATATGAAATATTGCAAGTTTTCAGAAATTACGTAACATAGTAGATAGCCTACACTGACCCAGATTTTCAAAAGCTTAACATTTTTTGTAATGTTTGCTTCAAATATAATTTTTTTAAAAAAGTAAAATGCTGGAAGTATAGTTGAATCCACCAACGTTTTCTTCCCTTTCCTGAGGTTAACATTATCCTAAAAATCGATGTGCATGCACATTATCCAAGCTTTTATATTTTTAATATTTTTAAATTATTGGTATGAGAAGTGGAATCCTGCCATCATAAAAATCCAAAATATGTCATATTCACTGGTTGGCCAGGTGGTTGACGGCAAGAAAACCAACGTCGTGGAGTGGAAAACAGGTAGCCCTTGGTGTGCTGTGGTTAAGACTTTTGATATAACTACCATCTTTGATAACTCGGAATCCAGGTCAAATGCTGCTCAAGTCTGTCACTGTGCAGGCAACCAGATTATTATGATTCACTGGCTGTTCTTTTGCTGATTTTAGCAAAGTATCACCAAAAAAAGAGATGAGTTCAGACAAGAATTAACTTTTTTCAAATGCCAACTAAGAATTTTTAGTCGAACAGAAAAAAGTCTAGGGCAACCATAAAATTAAGAGTGTTGTCTTCCTGAGAAAGCTCATCATTTTAGATTGTCGTAAGTTAGCAACCATTGTATTGGGGGAGAAAAGCATAGGTGAAGCAAGTGTCTCTAGGAAGGTGGGGGCTGGGGAAACTCTCTGCCCTGGCTGAGGGGGTATATTTTATCCTTGATGCTGTTTAGAATTGCCAAGGTGTGGAGAAAATAAATAGCAGTCCCTCTCTTGATCCATTATTCCTTTTAAATCTTCTATAGACAATGCACTTCCTTATGGTCTTTCTTCTGGGCAAACCCTAATGCCTCCTCTTCTTTGGTATGTCACTGGAACCAGAAGTCAGCAAACAAAAGAAGTGAGGTTTAAGAAAACTGGCCATCAAGAATTTTGAATGTGGTTACTGGAACAAGAAATGGACGTGAAATAAATAGATTAGAGCCTCCAAAATTTTGGAGAGAATTATACTAGCAAAAAGTCTGAAAGTCTGACTTGCAAAATTCCATGATGGTTTCACCCCTGAAGTCCCCAAGAATGGTTTACTCTCTAACGCTCATCTCAGATGTGGCCCGAATTTCTTCAAGATGATCAACAGAGAAATTCTCAGAGGGCAATCCAGGGACCATGGAGAAAAATGGACGAAGGAGTTACTCTACAGCAGAGTAGAACCAGGTACAGGCCAATGGACAAAGCAAGAGATTTATTTCTCTGCCAGGGCAAGGAGTCTGTGATTACCAATATTTGGTAACTTCCATGGGTGACGGAATGGGGAATGGGAATTACAGTTTTTCCTATTACATTCTTGGTGTGTCTATGTCTTAGCATAGGAGGATGCACTGGCAACAATTTGTCTTGATAAGCTGCAAAAAGTAAGGCGACATATCCAGACCTAATGGAGACAACCACATCTCGCCCAGAAATTTTAGATTTTGAATTGTTTGCTATAAGCGGTTGGGATTTTGTATTGTCTGTCTTGTAAAGGAAAAGTTCTTTGGGTAGAAAGAAATGTATGCACAGATATTTGGTTTTTTAAGTAGATCTTTATTTTGCAGAGATGGGAACAGACTTTCCCATAGCACAGAACTATCAGAGGCATACTTGATGGCCAGTGGGAAAGGCCAGGGCACACTGCTGGTGGTAGTACCAAGTACATTCTGTTTTTCTTCCGAAGGTCATAGCTGCTTGACGACAAATGACATTTCCCAGCTCCAATGTGACTAGGGCTTTAGAATGCCAGCAGAAATGATTTGTGAAGCTCCCTGCTCACTTTCCTAAAAGGAAATGGCTCTGCGCTTCCTCTTCTCTTTTCCTGCAGTCTAGCATGTAGTCTTGCCCATTGCCCAGCTTTGATCACAGAGGTGAGGACCATGTCCTCAGGTGTGGCAGAACGAAAGACAGGAAGAGGCTGAGTTCTCAGATGACAGAACTGTCTCTACCAAACTAGACTGCTAGACTGTTATGCGAGAAAGTTGGGTGAACTTTTATATTAAACTCACAAAATTTTAGGTTCTCATTGTTACAGCAGCTTGGGGTCGACCCTGACCAGTGTCATATGTGTAGTTCTAGTTCATTCATTTTAATTGTCCCTGAGTGCCCAAATTTACTTACCTGTTTCCTTATTTATGAACACCTACAACATTTTCTCCATTTTTCAGCTCTTTGGAAAAATGCAGCACTGAACGTCTTTCTAGATGTGTCTTTATACACTTATGAGCATTTTTCTGTGTCATACAACAGCCTTTAGCCACATGTGTTATTTAAATTTTAATTATAGAAAACATTTTTTAAATTAAACATTCATTCTTCAGCCACACTAACCATGTTTCGGGCACTCATTAGTCACATTAGTCACTTTCTGAGCTGTGACTCACAAAGTACAAATACAAATAGAAAAGCATTTTCTATTTGTACAAAGTATTTTCTATTTGTAAAAGTACAGAAGTACAAATAGAAAACATTTCTATCATGGCAAAAATTCTGAACTGCACTGTACAAGGACATATAAATCTAGAAGTAAAACTTCTGCATCATAGAATATACATATCTTCAGTGTTACTCGTGTGCAAAAAATTCACTAACATCAGAGTGATTTATAGCAGCTTGTAAGAGTTTTCATTTGCTAACAGTTTCACCTACGCTTGATATTATCTATTTTATTTTTTGCTATAGTAATGGATGGGATTGGTATGACTGAGCAACTTTTTATGTTTTTATTTTCTATGGTGCTTATTCTATGACTATTATTTTTTTTTTTATTTCAGCATAATATGAGGGTACAGATGTTTAGGTTACGTGTGTTGCCCTTGCCCCCCCTCCCCCCCTCAGTCCAGGTTTCAAATATGTCCATCCCATTGCGTGGTGCACATTGCACTCTTTGTGT
>CAUYSK010075870.1:0-42752 GCA_963575035.1 Avahi laniger
GCCCGTCAATCCATGAGTGGATTATTAAAATTTGGTATATGAATACAATGGAATATTACTCAATCATAAGAAACGACAGTGATCTAGAACCTCTTATACTTTCCTGGATTAAACTTAAGCCCATTATCCAAAGTGAGGCACCACAGGAGTGAAAGAACAAGCTCCACTTGTACTCATCATGAAATTGGTGCTAACTGATCAACACTAGGGTGATCACATGGTGGTAATACTCTCCAGGGATTAGGGGAATGGGGGGGTAAACCCTTACTGCAGTTTTAATATGCATATTCCTGATAATTAGTGATACTGAGCATTTTCTGAGGGAAGAATCCACCACCCAATATCTGAAAGTGAAAGCTGAATGCATTGCTTATATAAACATGAAAAAATCATAATTGTGAGACACAATTTTACTGTGCAAAGTAGAGAAGTCTTCTTACATGGAGTTTTAGAAGCCTTTGAGTTTAGTAATTGGTACACTTAAGCAAAAACAGGAGAGTTTCTAAAAGGGATTGACTGAATATTCAATGTCGAAAGAACTGCTTCCATTGCTGCAAAGCAGACAATAGGTATTTTCCTAAGAGTATTGATACTTTTAATTTTCACTTATGATTTTATAAATAACATTTCAATGCAGTGGTGATAGCTTAATCCTGTGATAATTAGTCCAGATATGATAACAACATGAGGGACTGGGAGGCTTAAGTATGGACTATTCTTCTGAGTTAATAATGAGAAGAAACAAAATCACAAAACAAGCGTGAGAGGAAGAATTAATGGAAAAAATTAATTCTTGTCAGAGATGGGACAACATGAGTTCAATAATATTCATGAAGGTCTGTGAAACTGGAAAAGAATATGCATTTTTCCCCAAGGAAAAAAATAAATGATCATGTGAAAAAATAAGTAATTACAGAAGGGGAAGAAATCCAAAACATTGCACATTTTCACAGAAAGGTCAAATTCTGACACTAAAGAATGTCGAGAGTTGTGTTGGGTTGTACTGGAGAGGTGTGGGGAAATTAAAGACAATAAGCCTAATTTAGAGACTTCAGTATTTGGAGTTCATCTTTTTGTAGTTGAGCCAATCCTCAGTTATAAAATATCCTTTATAAAATATAATATACTGTCCTTTTCAAAAAATAATTATTTCACAGTCTTCCAGGGTATATAACCTTGTAAATCTCATTCATTTTCGAAACTTTCAAAACTTGCCATTGACCTACTTCTCCTAAAGGCTCCATTTTAATGTATTTATGAACATATTTATATTTTATATGTTGCTAATTGGTCTTGTAATACCTTGAGTAGGTAGCTCATTTATCTTTGTTCCAGGACTTTAATGGAATTTTAGGTAGCCTGTAAGAAATCTTTGAAGATACTTTAAGAAGGAAAAAAATCTTTATAATAGAGAGAAACACATCAAAACTTTGTCTCTCACTTGGTTTAAAAAAATGGTAGCCTTAGGTGGATGTCAAATAACTTTTATTTCAAAGTATGAATTGTTACAAATACTTTGTTTCGGTTTTAATATAAGAAAGAACATATAATAAAAAAGCTAGTGACTCAATATCTTATAAGTGCTCTCAGGTTTTCAAAAAACTATTTTAAAATAATTACTAAATGAATTATCTATCACGTTATTTATTGATAGGAAAGAGGAGATCATTCACTTAATTTTCTACTGACTTGCTCTTGCAACAGCATTTTGGAAGATAGTCTATTAAAGGCAGAGAAAGACAACAAAGTTTGGGGAAAAGGAAATAGAAATATGTATGCATATATTCATAGTAATTATTTTTAAAAGTTCTGTGCATGAAACATAAGTAACTAGAGATGAAATTAAAATATCCAGATTTTAGATGAGTTATTATAAAAACTTCCTACATGTTTCAGAGCTATGTAAGATTTTGACAGACACTAATTTGCTATTCTTTGGTTTCTTCACTAAAATATAATCATCCTCATCCTAGATTCCTAAAGATATGCAATGATAGTTTGAAACAAGAGTCTGAATCTATCACATTGTTTTTCTCTAACTCCTTTAAATATAGAACAAATCACTGGAGGCAATGGAAAATTAAAAAGTAGATCATGAACTCTTCAGAAATATGCAATTTTATGGGTATTTTCAACTTGAATCTCCGTGGTTATTGCTGAAGATTCAGGTCACCTGTTTTTCAGCGGAGTGAGACCAAAGCCTATGTTAACTTACGATTTGTCTGGCAATAAAATGCTCTAGATCTAAACAAATAAACCAAACGAAAAAACAAGCAAAACACCTTCAACATTATGAATCTTCATTCCCTTAACGGATATTTGTTGGATACCTACTATATGTCAAGTATTGTGCTATATATAGACTTTATATGATGTGCTATATTTTAAAATATAGCATTTTTAAATTGCTTAATGAATGTATCAATTGCTTTGTGTTAAACTTTATAAGTTGATATAGAATTGAACTACAAAACACAAAGTAATAGACTATTAGTGCATAATATCATTTCCAAAGCATTATATAGAATGCCTTTAAAAAAGAGAAAGGAAACAAGACTAGATTCAAACCTAAGAGTAAGAACACTGAAAGAAGACCCTAGAGAAAAATGCTAAAACTTACAACTAGCTTGCCTCCTGTATACTCTATTGAATTCTGATTGTAATAGTATCCCCCTTTGTCAAATAATAAAAGTTAAAACACTCCAGCTTTGCCCTTTTTGGAGCAGATGAACATTTCAAACAGGGGCTTCTACTATTAAGTATATTTGAGGGATGGCAAAATGAGAGAAGAGCTTAATTTCTGTTTCTTTGTATAATTGTACATTCTCCAGACATTTACAGAATGAATATTTGAATTTTCTAAAAAATATACATATTACTTCAAAAAGCATGAAATATTCAGGGTATATGTACAGACAGGTATTTAATGATAAAGGATGGGATAATAGAAATATTCTGAAATCATTTCTGTTTTAAAACTAATTTAAGTTCTAAAAGATAAAACTTAGCAAATGAAGTGGCCCTTTCATAGGAGCTAAATATAAAAGCTTGGATATATTTTTCTCACATTAAAATGAACCTAGTAACTTTGAGATAACCTATTAACAACTGAAAGCATAATGTACTAAAACACATTCACACTTGGTCTTCCCCTTTTTGTTGTAAGAAATTCCTCAAGCTTGGGATTATGTTATCTCTTTTAGATTTCTGTAGTACCCAGAATTCCATGCCTACAACTTGTTTGCCAAAGCCTATCAGTATTCTTTATGAACTTGGCATCAATCTCAAAAACCACTGATGTTCCAAATCTTAGTATTCTTGGAGATGAAAGAAAGATTTGTGTAATTTGTGAATGGGTTATATATATAATCTTCACCCAGCTTCCTTTTCTACATAACTCTCTGGTTACAAAAAAGCATAAATCTCTTATTTGGTAAGTTAGTGCTTCTAGCTGTTGAAGAACTTAGGAGCTAGGAACTGATTCTCTTTAATCTGTACATCGAAACTAAAAAAAATGTAGCAAATCCAACAGTTTTTTGTCAGCAGTCTTTATTTTCTTTATTTACCAAGTATGTTCATATTTTTTCTTTATTTTAGCATTCAATTTTGTGAAGGTTCCTCATGTATTCATTTCATATGTAGAAACCTAGCCTTCTTTTGATTTTTTTCATAACTTATAGAATCTACATTAAAATTTGGCAACTTATCTAGCTCTACTTTCTATTGTAATTAAATTGGGTTCTGTATGTTTTATTTCTGTAACTCAATTTGCTATTTGAGGATTCCTATATTGAGTTTAAAATGTTAAAGTTAACATTTCTAGAGAAAATTTATGCATGTAAGAGGCAATTAATTAAAATATTTTGAGAAGTTGAATAGCAAAAGTATTATATTCATCAATTAAATTATTGTTCTTCAGGTTTTTGAGATGATAAACAACTTTTATGGGATATAATAGAAAGAATTTCTATTTTAGATCAAATAAATCTGGATTTGAATCCTAGATCTATCTCTTATTATTTCTGGACAGCTACATATATGTTGGAGCCTCAGTCTTCTTTTTTTTTATATTAATATAATAAGAGCTCCTTTAATGTAAAAGAGATATTCTGGTTGTTGATTGAATATTTGAAGCATAAATTATGTTAGAAGCCTGAAAAAGGTAGTGGAATGCCCAGATGTACATAGGTTTTTCTTGTAATATTTTATGTTTGTGTGTAAGCCATTAGAATTGTTTGATTTGACTAAATACAATCAACTGCTTCTCATAATTGCCTGGGTATTACATAGTTCATTATTATATTAACAGTTATGGAAGAATAATATTATAATAGAGCATAGTAACAGTATTCTATAATGTAGTCAGAACAATTTTCCTCAATCTCCTATCACACTTAAAAGAATATATGATAACAGTGAGATATAATCTAAACCTAAATTTCTGAGTATGAGTTCTGATACTGTTGTTTGGAAATCAGCTAAAATTGAGTTAGTTCTTCAATATTTCTATAATAAATTTAAGACTGAAATGACAACTTACATATTTAGTTAGTATATGCTATCTTTCTCTTATCCAATGAGTGAAGTGATTTACTTGAAAGCAAGGGCTTTTCATCTGTAAAAACATAGCAGAATATTCTTTTACAAATTAAACTTTTCTATTTTATAAGAATTGGTAGATTTTTCTTTTAGAAACTTCATCAAAACATCCAATTCTTGAGAAGAACAAAATTTCACTGTCTTATTCATGAACTTATATAAACATCTGTTTTAATGAAATATGATATTTTTCAATTAAATTGACTCAAATTTTCCATAAAATTTATTATTATTATTATTTATTTATTTATTTATTTATTTTTGAGACAGAGTCTCACTCTGTTGCCCTGGCTAAAGTGAGTGCTGTGGCGTCAGCCTAGCTCACAGCAACCTCAAACTCCTGGGCTCAAGCGATCCTACTGTCTCAGCCTCCTGAGTAGCTGGGACTACAGGCATGCACCACCATGCCCGGCTAATATTTTCTGTATATTTTTAGTTATCCAGATCATTTCTTTCTATTTTTAGTAGAGACGGGGTCTCTCTCTTGCTCACGCTGGTCTCGAACTCCTAATCTCAAACAATCCGCCCGCCTCGGCCTCCCAGAGTGCTAGGATTACAGGTGTGAGCCACTGCGCCCGGCCATAAAATTTATTTAATATAGTGTGAGAATGGAAAAATTTATTTCACTAGAATGTTTGCCTTAACAATATTTCTAAAGATTTTACCTCTTCTAAAATAATTTCCTTTTAAGAAATATTTTTCTTTTGAAGTAATAATCTGCATAAATATATGTAATTGATTGTGTAATATTAAGCATTTGTTGGAATTTGCCATAGCCATTCTGTAATCATTCTTTAAAATGTCAAAATTGTGTTTTATTGAAGAGATATATCATTTGTTCATTCCTTTGTTTTGGGAGTGGGGGAATAGAGAGGAAAGAAATGTTTGAAAAACACATTTTGCCAAAATTAGAGGATTACTGGTACAGAGGCTCATGCCCAAAGCAAAGTTTTCTTTCTCACTTTTACTCTATTCTTGTGTGATTTGAAAAAAATACTTGAATTTCACAGGAGAAAAGTGAGTAGTTGATGAGGAGGGACAGAAGTCTCAGTCTATGAAATAAACCAAGTTTGATAATTTTTCTTTTTATTTCAGTTCCTAGGAAGACCCAAGAAAGTGCCTAATATTTTATTCCCTGATAAGGAACTTCAGCTTCCCACAGTTTTAAAATTCATATTAACTTACTCATTTAAATTTTTATTTGCTTATTACTTGACATCTGTTAGTTGTCATGGAGTCCTTGTAAACACATCTACTTTAGCATATTTATTAAGTAACCAACAACTTATGGAGTATATTGTGTATAGCCAACTCTGTGCTAGGCACTGGAGGCAGGAAAATAAATAAAATAAGGTCCTTGGCCTCAAGTAACTATTAGAACCTACATACATAGATTTGAAATACTTTATAATGGATGCTATGGTAGAACAATTCCCTCTAAGAGTGCACAAAGATGTTCATGACTCTGACCAGGGTAGGAGCAGTCATGGAAATCTTTATGGAACAGAGAGTATTTGATCTCATTCACGAAAATTCACCAGGTGAATCCAGAAGTTTCAGACAAAATAGTGAGTTCAAAGGATGGAACTGAAGAAAGGTTGGAACACTCTAAGAATAGACATATGTCAAGCCTGGAGCATTGGCTGTGTATTGGAAAGTGATAGAGAATAGACAGAAAAGATAAGGAGGACTCACATTATAAATTGACTTCTTTGTCAAGCTGAAGAGTTCCTCCTTCGTCACACAGGCGATGGAGAGTTAGTAAAGTATTTTAACATTGTGACACCACCACCCTTTTCTAAGCCCCAGTTCAGCAAAAGCTGTAGGCTTTCCTGATTGCCACATCAAGTTTCAAGCACTACCAAGAAAGTGATTCACTTTTCTCTGTGGTTTCTCTTCTAAGAACCATTTCTGTGACAGTATCAGTATTAAATAAATAGAGGAGACAAAGCCAGTGTTGTTTCTCTCAACATTTACGCTGAATGAGGAGGAGGAGTGGCAGAACCACACCAGTAGTACTATAAAACTTCTCAGGCAGGCATGCTTCAATATACATTTCTTTAGGAAAGTCCCTCTGCACCAAAATTCTTTATTGATTAACTTTTTTGACTCTACCCATGCTTTCTCATGATGTTTCTCACTCAAAATAGTCTTTAAAAGAGATTTCAGCATAGTGCGAGGTTAGTGAGAGTAATCGTTTTAGGGAGGGCAAAAATCTTCATATACAATAAATGAATCAGATTGGACTCTACTTACAATTATGATTCACTCAGAAAGGATGTAGAGGGGTGGAACTGGCCATTAGCTTGAGAACAATATACAGAAAGGTCAAAAGAAAATTTCAAAGAGATTGGTATGAAAAAGTGGGACATAAACTTCTTAAGCATAAAGACTGGATAAAATGTTTTCATTAAACTTTGCGTTGGAATGATATTTCTTGAATAAAGCAGTAATTTATTTCATCTATGGAAAATTTAGAAAGCATTTTATAGTATTATTAAAAAAAATCATCACTTAGCGTTTTCTTCGTAGGTTGCTTGGGGGAAACATTTATTTATATATTTGCCATGGATTGAATTGTGTCCCCCACAAATTCATTTGTTGACGTTCTACTTGCCAATACCTGAGAATGTGACTGTATTTAGAGACAAGCTTTTTAAAGAAATATAAGGTTAAATGAGGTCATAAGAGTGGGGCCCTAATCCAATAGGAATAGTGTCCTTATAAGAAGAAAAAGTGACACCGGAGACATACACACAGAGAAAAAAACACATGAAGATATAGAGAGAAAATAGCCATTTGCAAGCCAAAGAACGAGGTCACAGCAGAAACCAACTTAACTAGTTCCTTAATCTTGGACTTCTATCTTCCTCAACTGTGAGAAGTTTCTGTTGTTTAAGCTACCCATTCTGTGGTATTTTCTTATGGGAGTTAAGTAGACTAATGCAATATATCCTACCATTCCTGCACTGTATCCTTTAGCATGAATATAACCTGCCGTTGAGTCATCTGAGTATTTCAACCGAATCACTGAACTAGTGAGAGTCGTGGGATCCCAGAACAATGTGTTTCCACTTTGTTGTAGTAAGTCTTTCAGTACATTTTGCATATATATATATATATAAAATATATATGTTGTTTTAATTATAGTTCATCATATGACTGTGCCAAAATACATTTAATTATTCTCCTGTTTCTGAAAATTTTAATTTTATCCAATCACTTGTATGATAAATGACATTCTGATGAAGTTTTAAACATACTTCTTCATTCAGATTTCAGATTATTTTCTTAGGATATGGTTCTAGAAATGTATACTATGAATCAAAGAACACATGTATGTTAAGGATTTTGGAACACCTTGAATTTCTTGCCTATTGTCATCCAATGTACATTATGTCACTAATAAATGATCATGTTACACTCTGCATATTGGTTACTAAAAAGTTTAGACCCTTATATTTGAATAGCACCAGAAAATATATGATAGCTCCATTTTTTAAAACTAAATATTTCTTCTTTGATCCATTTCATTTTTCCATCATTATTTTCTCTTTTTCGCATTTAAAAATATATTTTTTTACTATATCATGGACATTTTCTTAATCTACAATGTATATTTTGTGGAAAAGATTATGATTTTTAAGTACATAAATATAGTACAATTTTGCTAAATCATATTCCATAAATATAACACACACTTGTGTTGCATTTACAGAGATTTTTGTCTCAGCATCCTCTTTTTTAAAATCCTTTATTTTTAGGTGGAATTTGTCCTCTTAATGAAACATCAGATTCCAGTGATTGAGTGGAGAAAAATGAATGCCCTTTTTGCTTTTCCTTAATTGTATAATTATACTTGATAAATCTGAGATTTTTAAAATTCCTATGTGTCTATATATCATCTAACATTATGAGCCCATTCTTTTCTCCAATCTGCTATTCTATAGAAATTACGAATTCTATATTTCTCTGTCTCTTGTCAATCTATGCTTCATATATAATATATACACATCAGTGTTACTAAATGGGCAGGCAGGTAGGCAGATAAAATAGATGAGGTTGGGAGAGAAAGGGAATGAGTGAGAGAGAGAGAGAGAGAGAGAGATTGAGACTTTAAACAAAAGAGAGAAAGCAAGTGACTCAGTATCATATGTGGTGAAAATAGCCTTTATTTAAATGTCAAGTTTCCTTCTCAGTTTCTGTATTTACAAGGTGAAAACATTACTTCTATATCAAAAAATAATCTTATTTTTCACAGAAAACACACATGGAAAAGCATGTCACTGTTTAAAATCAGCATCCTTACGTTATGTTTAAAAACATTAAAGAGAAAAGACTGAACACAAACAAGTAAATATTTATTACTTCAGTTGTCACAATTTTGTTCTTAAGAGAACACATCAAGCTATTTCTTTCACACGTGTAGCTTTATAATTGTATATGAATATAAATTTAGTGAAACTGCCTTATACAAAAGCCATAATGAGAGGGTTTTACTTAAATATGTTTAAATACAACTTTCCATCTTCAATGTACTGTCAAGATTATTTGATCTGCATACTATTCATATCTAACTTAAAGGCTCAATCCTTTTGGGTGGAACAATCAATATGATCAAACCAAAAAAGAAACATTCTAAAACCGAAATTAGCTTATATTCTTAGGTCACAGACATCTGTCCTCAAATTATTCTTTGGATATATGAAAGAAAGAAAAACAAAAATAAAGTAGAGTGTGTGTGTGTGTTTGTGTGTGTGTAAAACTACCAAATTAAAAATGCCAGAAGTGAATGCTCAGCTTCCACACAGTTTTATTTTTATCTATTTATTGAATAGAAAATAACACTCATGAATTAGTTCTTATTATATATCTAAACCTTAGCATTTTTGGCAATATTTATAAAAATCAATCCATTTCATTTTTAGGGTATATTCTCACCCTTTATAAAGAGAATTCTCTTTATCTAGAATTATCTAATATTGATGGACTAAAATGAAGCCAATGATAAAAGTCCAATTGTAATAAAAGAATAATAAATAAGAGAAAGGTATATTGCTCATTTCCAGAATTTAGAGGTTTGATACTTTTCAGTTTTGGATGACTAGTCAACTTTATAAAGTGTCATTACTTTCTTTCACGCTTTCTGACCGTATATCTAAACTCTAGCGTTTTCTACATTCTGCCATGATATCACTTTAATAGATGTGGGATATTGTAGAAGGATAGTTGAAGATACTACATTTTATTTTCTGTATATATGGAGAGCAAAAATGCTTTAGCATATAGGAAGGCACTTAACACTTGCAACTAAAATTTATTTTGATTGTTTAAATACTAAATAAAATACAAAAAATACCTTCACTGCAACAGTTAGATTTTTATTTGGCCAAATACCTGAGTACCAAGGCTTAGCCAAGCTGACATAAAATTAACCATCACATTGGCTGACTAATCTTGGATCATCAGATTTTCAAATGTAAAGGGAGGGAGGAATGAAATACATTTTGGTGCAGTAATTATCTTCATTCAGTAAGTTTTCTTTGACATTGCATTGGATACTTTTGCTGGGAGAAAGAATGTTTGAGTCACGGTTTTTATAGCTAGAATATTTGTGGAGAACTATTTGCAAAAAAAAGCAAACATAAAAATACACAATTATTTTCTTGATGAATTTACTTATAACCATCCAGCATGTACTTATAATCCAGAAAGATGTTAGTCAAATTTCATATTTATAAATTGTATTTTCCTGGCTATACTGGAAGATACCACATAAAATGATTTAACTTACAGCTTTGCTTACCTGTTAACACTAGAATATCCATTGTACCTAAACATGTGACAAATAGTAAACACCTTTAATTTGTTTTAAGAACAAAAGTAGGGATAATCAAAGTATAAACAGATGAATCTAGCACTATTCAAACCTGCATTCTTTATGTGAAGCATCCACAATGTTGTCATTATGCAAATAAGAAGTCTGTTGCCCATTACTTTTCCCCTTACAGTTTCAAGTTTTCTTTCATTGCTTTAACATTTCTCTATATTTAGGGTACATCCTATTTGATTACTTTACTTCAAATGCTTGTTCCTTCTATCACATTATTCTCAAACAAAAAGTGAACCTTTTTCTGATGCTTTTCAAGTAAAACCTACTACCTCAATTGATTTTAAAATGTACTTTATACAAACGCAAACAAATGGAGTAGTTAAGTAAAAACATGGGACCCTTCTTTAAGTATAAGGTGGATATTTTAAGAGCTTTCAAATACTCAATTACTGTGTTGTTAACTGTGAATTGTGGACAGAGAGAAAAGAAATGTGAACAAACATCTCCTCTGATGAAAGCTATTTCTATTCATTAAGAAACTCTCTGAAATGTTTTTCTCCAAGACCAGTGTACTCCTGACAGTACCGCTAACAAATTGTGTATTCCTCACCATTTATTTTCATGAACTTAATTGACCATTTTAGGAAAGAAATGGCCTTTTATGATAACAACAAGATAAAAGCTGGTAATTGACTGAGATGCTTGAGTACAGCTAGCTAAAACCACTTTCGACTAATGGAGACCTGAATGAAAGGCATGAAAGTTTCAGCCAATTGTAGAGAAGGTCACACAATTTTTTTTACCCTCTTTTTTTGAAACTCAGAAGAAAACAAAATGTTTTTATGATGAGTCAACTTTAAAAAGGCATAAAAGAAAAGAAAAAAGATCACATCAAAAATTGTTTTGGTGAGCACCTGATTATCATGCACTATGCATGATGTATTATGGAAAATTGATATTATTTTAAAAGCCTTTTCTCAGTATTATTATGCTGTCAGCACAAAGTTATTTCACGTGCATAAGACCAAACACATCCATCAATGTTTTCGGAAGTTGGCAACAAAAATACTCTATGAAACAAATGTTTGATAATCTAAACAAGATAATTATGGGAAGTTTTTTAAATAAATGTTCTCATAAATTATTAAAGATTTTATATTTATTAGCTGAAGAGTAACAGATAAAATCATTTAGGGTAAATTTTAGAATTATTTATATAAATTACTTTTATAATACCAAAAATTGCCATGTATGTTATTATATGATTTAATTTATTTATATTTATATATTTCATATCTAAACATATTATGTCTAGTAATATAAACCTTGACTAAGGAGGATACATATTTAATAGTTTGTTACTATTGAAGACTTTACTTTTCTGTCTAAGCATTTAACAAGGCCTTAACTATTTACTATTTGGATAAATTGAGAGTACTCAATTCATCAGTCTTGCTATGAAATCACTCAAGAGGTACACATTAATGAACATTTCTGCTAATTATTTTAAATGGACAAATTTAATGAACCATAAAAAATTATAATAATTAATTTGTTTTGCCCATCTTCTTTCTTTATTTTTCATTTTATAAAAGTTTTTAAATGCTAGATTATTTTATTATCAAAAATGAATTTTAAAAAGTGAACATGTTTTCAAAGAAAATTCTAGGAAAAAGGGTAGTAATAGAATATGAAATATTAAATGCCTGTTGATTCACTGCATCCTTAGAACTGAGGATAACATAATGTTTTTTTTATGTATAGACCTCAAGAATATAACCTATGTTATAAGAAATGCAGAAAACATTGAATTTTTTTAACATTCTTTATGAATTCATTTTTCTTTCTACTTTGGCAAATTAGATTAAAGGGTCTATGTTCGATAAAAAATTGTGTTTTCTTTAATTCTTCTCAAAATATTAATCTATCACTGGCAAGAAACAGAATTTGTTTTTTGGTTTTTGGTTTTTGTTTTTAAATTTGCCTATATCCTTGTAATTGTAAAATCCAGTGAATTTTTCCCCCATTTATTCTTCAAGACAGTTTTATAACACTGGATACTTCTGGTCATGCTGTTCTTAATAATCCATATTTATCTGGCTGCTGGAAACAATGCTATTTTTGCTACCATTTCCATGACTTTTTCTTGACTGTGCTTCCACAATAAGCAGAGGCTTTCCTTCCATTTCCTCCTTGTTAATGATTATTGCATTATGCACTCTTAAGTCTAGATAACTTATCTCCTTTTTATTGGTGAGCTTATTAACTCTGTGTTTGTTTCAACTATTATCCTAAAGTGAATGATTCTCATGTTATACTACCAGGCCTCCTGAGTTCTATTTCAACTGTCTACTGAAAAAACCCACAAATATGGGTATCTTTATTTTCACAAATAGTCTTCAAAAGTAACCTCATATTTTCTCTTCCAAAACAAGTCAGTGATTCTATTAATCTTCCATGAAAACAAATTTATCTTCAGTTCTTTTGCCCTAATATTTTGTAGTCACTTAAAATAAATTCCATCAGTAAGATGCCACAACTCTTCCTTCAAGTATTAATCTTATTTGACAAGTATTAGTTCCACCCCACACATTCTCCTCTCACTTCCATATTATATGCAGTCAGTAAACTGAGCTGGAGAAAGAGTCATTTTAAGTTATCATATATAATTTCTAATAAGTTATTGGTGATAAATGTGAAATTTGATAGGGGAACTATCAATATATGCCTAAAAAACATGGTTGTAAATATTGTGAAATTTGTAAGACTGTGGAACTGTAAGGCTGATAATACAACGAGGAAGAAGAAATTAACTTAAAGAACATTAAGAAGAATGAATTAGTAGATTTATTTAACTGAATTTATAATAGTACTTCTAAGGAAGTTAAGTATCTGCAATTTTCTTCTTTTAATTTTATTTTGACTAGAGTGACCTTATCTTTTTGAAGTATTCAACTTTATATCTGATTTCTCATTTATACACTCTTCCCATCAGCTATCAAATAATTTTAAAGTTTGATAAAATATGTAAAATTCCTGTGGCAAATTCCACAGGAAGATAATTCTCACTGGGTATTTATGCAGAGAGTTTGGCCAATTAGCTGACTCATAGAGTGAAAGAAGAGGACACATTTTCCTGTAAAGAAAAGCTTATACTTCTGCTGCGTAAGTTAATGATTAGTGAATTCCTCCTTAGTTTCTTTGAGTATTCATCAAGTGGTATTTTATTGAAGAGAATTATTATTCTCAGCAATGTTCATCTCAAAAATTAGAAGTATACTGCAAATATGCCAATCCTTCTATAATAATCTTTTATCATCTACCACAATGAAAGCTACTCTTAAAAGCTATGACTTAATTTACTTTTTAAGTTAATTTTGTAAATTGATACTTTCTTACATTACTTCAAGTTTTTAGAGAGTATTGTAAGTTAGAACTGTCTAAGTTAAGTATATACTCATGGTCAGAAGCTTTGGCACGAAGAATTTTAATTTTAAGTCCATATTTAAATTGAACTCTTTTTCTCTCATTGAACATTTTCATCAAGTGAGTCCTAAAATCAAAAATTTCTCAAGAGTTTCAAAGTTTATATTGACCATTTTGGCAATTTTATAATTAACGTATTAGTTTGCTCGGGTTGTCATAACAATATACCACAGACTGGACAGCTTAAATAACAAATTTATTGGTTCATAGACCTGGAGGCTGGAAGTCCAAGATCAAACTGTTGGCAGATTTGGTTTCTTCTAAGCCCACTTTCCTTGGCTTGCAGATGACTGCCATGTGGGTGTACATCTTTGGTGTCTCTTTGCATCCAGATTTTATTTTCTTATAAGGAAATCAGTCAGATTGCATTAGGGCCCATAATAACAGCCTCATTTTAATGTAGTCACTTTTTTAAAGGCTCAATTTCTAAAACAGTTACATTCTGGCATACTGGAGGTTACAGTTTTGACATATGAATTGGGAGGACATGATTTAGCCCGCAACACTCTGCCCTCTGTACCCCCAAGATTCATGTCCTTCTCACATGCAAAATTCTTTTACCATCATACAATTGCCCAAAAGTTTTAGCCAATTCTATCATCGACTCTAAGACTTAAGTCTCAGGTAAGTATCATCTAAATCAATGTGGATGAGACTTTGTCAGGTCATAGTTGTAGGTGTCTGTCAGGTTGTAGTTGTCTGTTCTTGGTTCTTGGTGTGCTCTTGGCCAAAGAATGACCAGACACACCAAAAACACGGTAAGCATGAATCAAAGTTTATTGAGGAAGGGCAATATAGGTTTACAGAGCAAAACCAAGATACATTCACCACAGACAACAAACGGGCCACCAAAAAGGCTCTGGTTATGGTCTGGGGTCTTGTTTTAGAGTGTCTGGATTGGGCCCTCCTCATGGTTCAGACATCACCACTGAACCACTTTGATGGACAGTGAGAAACTTGATAATTAGCCTCAGGTTACTCTAGATGACTTTCCACATCCTGTTGTGCCTGATCTGCGTTGCCTTGGACTGGAAAATTCCCTGCATTCTTTTGTGGATTGGCAGGGCGGTCCTCCTCCTTCCCAGGTGTGGCAGCTGCTAGGGCAGGATTAAGGTGGGGTAGTACCAAGATGGGTGCCTGCCTTTGTCCCTAGGAGAGCCGGAATCCCTCAGTGTCTACCTAACAACTCAGCCTATAAGTTACAGCTGTGCACCTGTGAAATCAGACAAGTTATCCACTTTGAAAATAGATATTCCCACTTCAAAAAGGAGAAACGGAAAAGAAAAAAGCAGTCACAGGTCCCAAGCAAGTCCAAAACCTAGCAGGACAAATTCCTTTATGTTTTAATGCTCCTGAATAATTATCTGTGCCTCTATGCCTCTATACTCTGTCTTCCAGGCCCACCAGGGTAGCAGCACTGTCACCTCATAGGCCCTGCTCAGTAGTCTGGCCAACTGAAACAGAAGTGGTGGCCCCGACCTCTGGAGCCCAGAAGGAAAAGACCTTGCCCCTAGGCCAGTGGTGGCAGTAGAAGTCCTGTTGATCTCTGAATCACCTTCAGGGTCATTTTCCCCTTTTCATGGAGGATAATACATGTTCACATCTATCAGATAGCTCTATTGTCCCAGCCTGTAGAATCCCAGTTCAACAGCTTTCCTTCATTTTGTCCATTTTAGTTCAAGCTGACAGTGCTTCTGCTTGTGTAATTTCATCTCTACTCCTGGTTTCTGCTGAGATGGCTGATTGGATTCAGGAGTCATACCTGTAATCTCTTTATCAAATGATTGAATCCTTGAGTCAAACCATAATCTCTTTATCAAATGAACACAGGCTCTCTAGAACACATTTTCTTATTTTTTTCAATAAAGGCTAGACTGAGCATTTTCCAAATCTTCAAGTTCTGGTTCCTTTTTACTTAATAATTCCTTCTTTAATTTTTATAACTCTCCTGTCACGTTTTACTATAAGCAGTAAGGAGAAACAAGACTATACCTTCAAAACTTTGTTTAGAAATCTCCTCAGCCAAATGTCCTTGTCCATTTCTTACAAATACTACTTTCATACAAAACATTAGAAAACAATTCAGTCAAGTTCTTGGCTACTTTTTAAATGGATCATCTTTCCTCCAGCGTCCAGTAGCATGTTTCTCATTTTTATATAAGTCCTGTTGATCTAAAGGAAAAAACCTGAGGCAAATTTAACATAAGTAGAGAGTTTATTTGGGCCAAGCTTGAGGATTGCAACCCAGGAAAATAGATTTAAATTGCCCTGAATATGCACTTCAATCAGCAGCAGTTAAAGTGGATTTTTATAGGAAAAGAAGAGGCAGTTCATAAGTTATTTACCAAGAATTTACATTAAAATGACATAAACTATTCATTGACTATACATTTTTTTTTTGTATCACAAATTCCAGATCATGAAAATAATGGGCGATGCAGTTAGTTAGGAACAAAATACCTTTAAACAATTGCCACCAGGCATGGGTCTGAAATCCCATATTTATGTCTCTCTGGGCCTGATACGTTTTGTATACCTCTCATAGACTGCTCTGAGTTATTTTTTTCTTTTCTCAGGCCTCACTAGAGGACTTTTAAACATCAATATTTCTACCAATAATCTTCCCAAGGCAATCTAGACTTATTCTAACATGTACCTGAAAACTCTTCCAACCTGTACTCATTATCCAGTGCCAAAGACACTTTCATATATATAGGTATTTGTTACAGCAACACCCAGTTACCAAAATCTATATTTGGTATGATAGATGGATGAATAGACGGGTAGATAGATAGATATAGACACAAATATAAATATAGATGATATAACTATAGATATAATAAGAGAGAGGGAGGGAGAAAGACAGAGATAGAGAGAGAGAGATTTTAAGTAATTGGCTCATAGGATATGAGAGGCTTACTAAATCCAAATCTAGAATAGACTGGCAGGCTGGAGACCACGGGAAGAGTTACATATTGAATTCAAAGGCAATCTTCTAGCAGAATTCCTTCTTTCTCAGGGAAGGTCAGTGTTTAGTCAATAAATGCCTTTAACTGGTTGGATGAGACTCACTCACATTATGGAGGCTAATTTGCTTTGCTCAAAATTCCACCTATTTAAATCTTAATCTCATCCAGAAAATACCTTCACAGAGACATCCGGAATGATTTTGAGCAAATATCTGAGTATCATGGCCCACATAAATTGACACTTGAAATTCGCTATCACAAGTATCCTGATTTTTCAGTTTGTAATACCTTATTTGAAGATATCCAGAATTTAATTGACATTTGGCTTCAAAAATGTATTGAATTGATGTCTTTGAATTTTCTTAACTATTACAAGCCTACCTATAGAACTATTTATAATTAGCTGCCAATATATATGCAGAGCCATAGTCAAAATCTGTACATTGTGAAATCTAACTGAACTTTTTTAAACCTAATCAATTCATAGTTTGTGCTCCCATTTCATTTTTTTTTTTTTTTTTTTTTGAGATACAGTCTCGCTCTATTGCCCAGGCTAGAGTGAGTGCCATGGCATCATCCTAGCTCACAGTAACCTCAAACTCCTGGGCTCAAACGATCCTCCTGCCTCAGCCTCCCAAGTAGCTGGGACTACAGGCATGCGCCTCCATGCCCGGCTCATTTTATATATATATATATATACATATTTTTAGTTGTCCAGCTAATTTCTTTATATTTTTTTAGTAGAGACGGGGTCTCGCTCTTGCTCAGGCTGGTCTCAAACTCCTGAGGTCAAAAGATCCACCTGCTTTGGCCTCCCAGAGTGCTAGGATCACAGGCGTGAGCCACTGCGCCCAGCTGTTACTTTTTATTTTTTTTATTATCCTGATGAGGAAGAGGAGACCAGACCGGAGGAGGAAAAGGAGATCAGACCGGAAGAGGAAGAGCAGAGGAGACTGGACGAGGAAGAGGAGACCAAACCGGAAGAGGAGACGAGAGGAGAGGAGGAAGAGGAGACGAGACCATACTGGACCGGAGGAGGAAGAGGAGACCAGACCAGACGAGGAAGAGGAGACCGGACCGGAAGAGGAAACGAGACGAGAGGAAGAGACGAGACCGGATGTGGACGAGGAGACTAGACGAGACCAGACCGGAGGAGGAAAAGGAGATCAGACCGGAAGAGGAAGAGCAGAGGAGACTCGACAAGAAAGAGAAGACGAGACCAGACTTGACCAGAGAGCAGACCGGAAGAGGAGACCAGACCGGACCAGGAAGAGGAGACGAGACCAAAGGAGAAAGAGGAGACCAGACCAGAAAAGGAAGAGGAGACCAAACCGGAAGAGGAGACGAGAGGAGAGGAGGAAGAGGAGACTAGACCATACTGGACCGGAGGAGGAAGAGGAGACCAGACCAGACGAGGAAGAGGAGACCGGACCGGAGGAGGAGACGAGACCAGACCAGACCGGACGAGGAAGAGGAGACCAGCAGGAACTTATGTCAATACTGCTCATTCCTTCAGAATTAAGGGCACTTCCAGATATACACAATTTTAAAACTACTGCTTTTAAATTCATTGATGATTTTTCAAAGAACTCTTGTGCTTTAAGATTTTATGCAATTATAATATATTGCCATATGAGACATAAACTTAAGTAACTTTATTGAAAACCTACTGAGCTACACCACTAGCAATGGCATAAAAAAGAGGAAGCTGGATGTCATTATCAAAGCAGAGGTGAGCACTCTGAATTTTCAAACACTTTTTGGTACTATAGTGTAACAACTTGCTTTTATTCAAGTCACATGTCGTGATACATTATATAGAGTGACCAGTCAAAGATTAAAATAACTAGCACAATCAGTGAGACAAATACATAAAAAGCACAGATAAGATAATTACTATGATTGTGCTTGGTGAACAATTGCCTGAGATTAGATTTTCAGCGGAAAAGTTTTCTATCAAAATGAATCATAATTTTAGATAAAAAGTATATGTTTTAACACTTGTATACCTTCTTCTATGTAAAAAAATATTACTAACGCTTCTCACAACCTCATTACACCTTCACCACTCCCCGATTTGTGTGTGTTCCGCCAGGTCTTTCCATGTGTATGGGAACATATCTTTCTTCTCTCCTAATCTGACTTTGAGCAACAATTTTTGTCAGAAAAGGAATCAGAAAAAAAGATGTAGATGGAAGTAGAGCTGTAGACTTATGAGGTTAATTAAGTGGTTAAATCAATATGGGTGTGTGCAGAAACTAGTTATCAAATAAATTTTCTACCTTCTTCTAGGGTTTGTCCAGTGAGGATGGTTAGTAATATACCTTAGTCCTAGCAGCCACATTCAGTTGTTTAGTATTCAACTTGTCGTCACGTCTTAAAACATATTTTATACAGCCATTGAAACGTATTAAATCTAAAGAAAATACCTCATGAGCAGAAACCATTGTTTTATGTTTTACAAGAATTATACTACGCTTCTTTCCTTATATATTATCAAAGCATTTATTGTGCAAGTATGTGTGTATATGCACAGAAATACTGACATCTGAATAGGGCAAATCAACAAATGTATGTTTTAAAGGCACAAGAATCTGGATACCAAATAGAGGGTTGGTGTTTGGTATCTAAATACCAAATTCTGTTTGCCTTGTGTCTATAGATCAGGGAGTGAGTCCAGATTCTCAGATTTGGAAAGAGTGACATTTTGGAAAATTCTGAGAGCATAAAGCTGGTTTTAGGCTAGGAATGTGCTAGAATGCATCTGTGTGCTTCCCTCCCCCAGTGTTTTTGGGGGCACCAGTACCTTTAGGGAATGGCTTCTTGGGGAGGTGTGCCCTTTAGTAAGCAATCCTGAACTGCATGAGACCATAATCATAATTTCATACAGAAATTTTGCAAGAAGTCAATAAACTCTGGCAATGTGCTGTGGGCATATGAGCTTGTTAGAGAAAACATGTAGTGATGGTGAAGGGTCAATGACAATTCTGGATCCTCTTCTTCAAGGCCATCTGTTTTCATTTATATTCAGTTGTTCATCTGTTATTCATTCAGGAAGGTTTATTGGTAGCCTAGACATATTTAAGTAGTCGAATTGTTGAATCTGCATAGAAAGTTCGTAATATATTCAATGGAAAGAACAGATGAAAGCAGATTTCATGATATGTGTAAACTATAATAGCAATTCCCTTTTAATTGTGGCCTTGTCTTTTTTGTTTGTCCTGGAACTTATTATGAATAATAACGCTATGATTTCTGAGGTGAGTAGCCATTCGGTTCTGTGATTCTCAACCTAGAGTTTTTATGTTCTGAAGGTGTGCAGTCCTATGCCATGAAATAAATGTGGGCCTTTTTCCTGAAGCATTGGATAAACTCACTTATATGCAAAGCATTAATTTTTATGTTAAATCAAGAAAGGTTATTTTATTAAATAGAATATAAGAAAGGTTATTTTATTAAATAGAATATTCTATTTAACTTTTAAAACGAAAACACTTGGTGTACTTCAGTGTACAACCTTAGATCTGTAGGGCCACACTTTGATTCTTGCCAACCACTTGCCAACCAAAAGAGGGAAATATAACGGGAAAAGATTGATTGAATGGAAAATTTGCTTTCCATGGTAAACATTTCAAATTTGGAATGGATTTTCAGCAAAGAGAAACATGAATCCAGAGGATGGGAAAGAGTTCAGAACTCAAGGAAAAGATTTAGTAGCAACCTTTGTAGATGCATAAAAGCTTAGGACTGAGTAAGATAATCAAGCAAGAATTTTTAAAAAGTTGGAAATCCCAATAGCAGGGACACCAGGTTAGGAGAGTGAAAGGAAAAGAAGCCATAGAAAACTGAGAAAAATAGAAGACCAGTGGGAAAACCAGGAGAGCACTGTTTCACAAAAACCATGGGAGGAGAGGGCTACAAGAAGGAAGACGAGGTAGCAGATGGCGGCGGTGAAACAGCTCATGACGTGGAGGATGAGAGCTGACAAAGAGTAAATGGATATTGCCATTAGAAAGTCATTAATAATTCCCTTGGGAAATGTTTTTTAAAAGTAGACAAAAAGTTATCTGAAAATATGTTAATCTCAATATTATTTATATTATCAAAAAATTAGAAACAACATAAAGGGCTAAAAGAGAGGAAACAAATTGTGCCATGTTTGTACCATGAAATATTTTGTAGCAATTAAAATGTTTATGAAGAATTTTTTGGCAGTACGCAGTGGCTTATGCCTGTAATCCTAGCACACTGGGAAGCCGAGGCGGGAGGATCACTTGAGCTCAGGAGTTTGAGACCAGCCTGAGTAAGAGCGTCTCTATTAAAAATAGAAAAATTAGCCGGGTGTGGTGGCACATGCCTGTAATCCCAGCTACTAGTGAGGCTGAGGCAGGAGGATCGCTTGAGCCCAGGAGTCCGAGGTTGCTATGAGCTAGGCTGATGCCATGGCACTCTAGCCCAGGTGACAGAGTGAGACCTTGTCTCCAAAAAAAAAAAATTTTTTCATGATATGAAATTAATGCATAATTAGAAATTGGGAATGAAACTTTTATGTATGTATGCATGTGTATATATAAGAATACATAGAAAAAAGAATGTGAGAAAATATGAGCAAACAACAAAAGTATTTATTAATGCCTCAGTAAGATTATAAATGACAGTTGCACCTGTCTTTTTATTTTTCTGTACACTCTACAAATGTTACAATGATCTTATCTTTTTAAAATAAGCTATTTTATCATTATGAACTAATCAAAGTGTCTGATACATCGACAAATATATCCGAATTTGGTTCAGATAATTTTTAGTCAGTAAAATATATTATATCAAAGAAAAGTAATATGGGTTAATTTTATAAAAGAGAAAAATATGAAAATATTTTAAAGAAAAAGGAAACCCACATTCTCATGTCTCAGAGTATCCTGTTGGTATGTATTTTTAGACGTTTACGATGTTTCTCTATATAAAGTTTTCAAGTCTAGCTTTTGCCCTTAATACTATAGCAATTACCCTACATGATTATGAATTCTTTATAAACATGGTTTGAATGGCTACAATTCCCTTGTTTCCTTCATTCCTCTTCTTTTGATTGATCTGCAATGCATATCTCTGTGTATCTAGTTATTTCCTTTATTCAGAATATTTCTTGTGCTAGCATCCCAAGTGTCAATGGTACGAACATTTTAAAGCCTACAATGTACACTGGACCACATTGTGTTCATTTTCTCTACCTAAGTAACATTTTTCAACGTACAGTATCTGTCTTTGACATATTTTTTACCTCCTTTTCTGGAACTCTGTACTTCCTCCTAGTGTCCATCTTCCCGAGAATCCAGTGCTTTCGTGTCTCCCCGTGCAACATGGATGGGGAATCTCGCACGATCTTCTGCTGTCTCATGCTCCAAATTAGCTGCCTTACCTCGAAGCCAATAAAATTTCTCTGAGAGACAAGAAATGTCCATCATTTAGATGTCAGTTCAAATTTCATGTCTTCAGAGAGTCCGTTTTTGGCCATACAGGTATAGATGCCTACACTAGTAATAACTCCCTGTCACATTAACCCAGTAGTTTTCTTCATAGCATTGATCAACATTTGGATAACCTACTAGAATTATCTTATTATAATACCTACCAGACATGGTTACTCTATGGATTAATTAATACCTTGTCAATTATTGTTTCACCACTTTCTGGGACTCTTAACTACATCCCATTAAATATTATAACACTACAAACAATGGTACTCATTTACATATACGATTTAGAATTTATTCCAATGAATCCTCTCATCATGCTCCCAAAGCCCCCAAAATAAAAGATATATTCCTGAAAAATACATCCCTAAACCTGTAAACACTAATCAAACACTAATCATTTTTAATCCTACCTTCTTTATTTGCATAATTTTCAAATTTTTCACTAGTCTTTCTCAGCAGTGCATTAAGTGTTACACTAACAAGTGTTAATGTAGTTCCTGTCTTTCCCCGAAAGGACTATAAAACCATGAGGCTTTTAGGGTTTAAGGCCGGGATATAAGTACTCAACCCAGGTGTTTCTAAATCACCTTCCATAATCTCAAACGATGCTATACTTGAATAGCTCTGGCAAAATGTCTTAAATTGTAGCCTGTGTTTGTACCAAGTTATATTACATCCAGAATAAAGGCATAAAATAAAGCAAAGCCCGCTGACATATTTATTTTCAGAATAGTTATGTCACATGAACTTTATAATCATATTTGAAAATCCAGCTGTGGAAAGGTATGCATACTAGATAAATGACTGTTGGGCCTTTGCCAGACCACAAAATTGAACTGTAGATAGTAAAGAAAAATTCTAAACCAATGTTAGAGTAATTCATCCGTTTAGGTTAAAATCTCCAATTAACCCCCTAATTTCTGTCAATATCAATATAACAATCATTTTATGCCTACTAAAAATAAAAAAGTGACAATATTTTTATGAAAATACCAATTAAAATTGATTCCTGGCTTTTAAAATCTTGTCTTATCTAAAGTGTTTCTATAAATATAAATGTCCTCTGTGCCCAATGTAATCAGTTTTCCATTTTCAGTAAATTCCAAAGAACTCTGTCCTCCACAAGAAATGTTGGCTCAGCATCCTTGTGGATTGTTTTTATTAGCAAATGTGTCGTTAGAGAGGAATGGCTCCATGTGTTCTAGACCTCAGATCAGGGAAGGTAACAGGTTTAATCCTAAGCATTATATCCCTCCAACTAGGAATAAAATTGCATTTAATACTCCAAAAATACACTGCTTGAGCCAGAGTTTATGGATATGCTCAACTTGAATAATTTTCTTTCTAGCCTAAGACACACTCTGATTCTAGCCCTATGTATTGAGCAAACATCTGAACCAGTTCAGTAAATGGTCATGATTAATGTGTGCTATGCCTGAGATCTCAGGCGGTTCAAATGTGAAACACACAAAATATCTGCCACTTTGAGATACAGACCATTTGGGAAGATAATTTCCACTTGAAATATGGTCATAAAAATTAAAGTGAATTTTATTTATTTGATGTGAAAAAAATTACATGTTAACATTAAGAGCCGATCAATGCAATGAATGAAGCCAAGGCCTATTACATATGGCCTACGAAAATGTGTTTTATAAGATGTGGTTGATCCAATTAACAGAAAGAGTCTAGAGTGCTGCATGTTCAACGAATAAACAAATGCTCTCCCCATAGTTTTCCCTTCTTCACATTGCCACTGAATATGTGATCAGCACAGAAGTCGGGATCTTAGGTACAAAGGACTTCGAATTAATTTTCTTCATACTGTCCCAGGTTATGTGCAACACTGTGACTTTAGGCTGCCAGCCCCACAGAAGACTGTCTGTTTGCCTTGCCCAGCTCTTCCCTGCTGCGTTCACTGTTAGCTAGATCTTAATTCTCACCTGCCTCAGGCAATGTTCGCCTCTTTCACCGTACTGCATTTGCAGCACTTTATCTATGTGTGGACTTAACAGATACTGAGAAAAAAGCAAGGATGGACTACTTTGGTACTTCCGTAATCTTTAAATTTCTCTCTAATGATCTTGTACCAACCAGATAATGTGTTTCTAAAGCCGACAAAAATACTTAAGTTAATGAAGCAGAGCTTCTATTTTAAGAAAGCATGAATTTTCCCCTTCTCCTTGGCCCCCATCTACAATGACAATAAAGAAATATGAAAGCTATAAACCCACATGAAGAATATGAGGGAGGGGCTATCGGCAGATGTTTTAAGACATTTCTGGAAAATAGAAATTAGACAAGTGTTGCCTGGTAGCAGGAAGGAACAAGCCTCAGATTGGGACATACCCACTGGAAGAGCTGGAGCTGCGCAGGGAGCTGGCTGTCCAGGCAGCGTTCTGGAGAGGAGACTCTGCACTTAGGGAATCCCTCCACCAACCCATCAGAACAGAGCAAGAACGGCAAGGCACAGGGTCTGGGACACAAAGATTAGACGCTGGAGAGAGGCCGAGGGAAGCTCCAGGATGGGAGGCACCAAGTGGGCCCAGAGAGCAGCCTGCTGAGATTGGAAGGAGAGGAAGGAGCACTCCATGTGAGAAGATTCTAGGAGGAAAACACAAAATGATTAAAATATGACATAAACATATGGCAGGATGGAGAGCAGTATCAGAGTGCTGATTCCTCCTCTTCCGCAATGGATAGTCCAAAAATAATGCCTAAAGTAGACAACAAACAAAAATTATAATCATATTAGTTAGAAATACGTTGTTAGACACCAAAACAAACAGCTAAAATATTCAAAGTTTTTTCCTCTGTTGTGAGGAGCTATGGGGATAAGAAACCTAAAGAACTGGTAATATATATAATGATGAAGTAACATAATGTATGCACTAATTAACAGAGATTTTAAAAAATTAAAATATTAAATTGTGGTACATGTACACTTAAATAAAAACTTCTATAGAAGAGTATAACTTTTATGGACATAAAGTTAGCAGTAGATATCAAGTACCTTAACAATTGCATACCCTGAAAACATATCCTAAGGAAATAATAATACATATCATCAAATATTTAAGTGTAGAAATGTTTATCATGGCACTTTTTATATTACGAAACTTTATATACCAGCAAAATACACAATAGGGAAATGACTTAAAAGATTATGTTATTATGCCTGACAGATCTAAGAAGGTTAAATGTTTGTTGAACTTTTAGGAGAGAATATTTTGTAGGTATTAAAATCCATATTTTGCATCTCAAAACATATTTAATGACATGGAAAATGCTCATAATTTCCATGAAAAGAATAATTACATCTGCAATATAATCTCCATTTTTAATAACCACAGTATCCACATAGATAGAAAAAAGTAAAAAATAAGATACATCAAAACATTAACAAAGGTCATTTCTGGATGAAACGTGCTCTTTGTACTTTTTACAAATTTTTCAGTGAAAATAAAATGAATGTGTGTTACTTAGAGCATGTTAAAAAATGATCATGTGTTACAAATTCAGAACATATCCAGAATAAAAACATTAAAAAGATTGTATATTCTTAGATAATCATTTTTTAGGAAGTATGACAGTTGAAACTATAATAAGTATTCTTATCTAAAAAATTGGGTTTACATATTCCATTTGACCTAAGGGTAGAGGATGTTATTTGCAGCTCATCCAAACTCATCTTTAAAAATTTAACAAGACAGTTCCAGTAGTCTATTTTTACCATAAATCTATCTTGAGCAAGAATGATGATAACCTGAAGGTTAACATATATTCATTAGCAATTTTTTTTACTAAATCAGAGAACAACATAATCCAAACAGTCTTATCCTTTTTCTAAACCTAAAAAAAAGAAGTCATGGACTACCTTTTGAACTTTCCCCTTTGGTTTTTCAAAGCATAACATTTTGAGTTCCCATGAGTAAAGTACATTCTTAAAGCTATAAAGTGTGAGAACATTATCCTTGAAGCAAGATATTTTTGCTAAACTGCCAGATATATTTTAACATTGACTGCTTTATAACTTTGAAGTTACATCAAAACAATTTAAAAGCATATGTCTCCTTTAGCTTTTCCAACTTAAAGTCAACTGAAACTGTACTGAGGGGAAGGACTAGCAACTTTTCTGAAGATTCTTATGACTAACTCTCGCTAAAATGTGTAATTTTTTGTGTTTGAACAAAGTGCTTCACTTCTCTGTGCTATTTACCTACTCATCCTGATACACCTTCCTAATGCAGTGGAAAAGTATAATTGCCATCACTCTTGTACATCCTAATCTGAAATGCTAATGGTTTATCATCAATTTTTCTATGAAACTTCAGATTAAAAAGCAGTTTTGATTTATATTGTTAAATTATGGTTTGGGCCAGGAAAGTTAAAAACAATTGATACCTTCTATGCAGAATTTATTAGCTTGAGTTGTACAATAACAGTATCATTTACATGTGTCAAAGTATTATGGTTAAAAGATCATATTTATTGAGTAGATATTCTTTGCCATGAGAAAAGAATTAAAGAAGTAAGTTTGAGTTTTTCCCAAAAATTACACACAATTTTCTGGAGACTCCGTAAGACTTCTGTTAATAACAACAATAGTAATATATTGGCTCATGCAACTGAAAAGTCCATAGGTAGACCCTTACCTCCAGCATTTCATACATTGTCTTATCATTGTAACTTTTGGGGTATTGGCTTTCTCTATGGTTTCCAGGTGGTAGCTTTTCATTCAGGTACAAATAACTGTATCGATTCCAGTATCTTCTAGTAGTTACTGTGGAGAGGTAAAAGAAGTTTCTCTTTCCTCAAAGACCCAGCAAAATTTCTTTCTCTATATTTGGGTTATCTTCTCATCTGTCAGTCTGGTAAGTAGAAAGAGCTATAAGGAAAATGGGCCCACTCCTGAATTTGTTTCCTATTAGGAAATTGGGTAAATTCCCAAAAAGAAGGGACATGTGAGCCTGGACAACAAATAAATGTCTACTATACCTATCACATTAATATAGCTTATTCCTTAGTAATAATTGTTTCATTTCTTCAATTTTCAGACAAAATATGCCAAATAAAAAAATCAATTCTGTGGCCTTGAATTCTATGACCCAAATGAGCAGTGTGACATGATTTTGTCTTGAAGACAGGTCCCAGATTGGTAAGTTTACAAAACCTGCTTTTTACTATCACTGGGAGAACAGAGAAGACGGGGTGGTCCCATAACATGTCAATAACCGTCATAGGTAGTACTAAGAAAAAGGGTTGTGTTCGAGTCCCTTAGGAGAATTTTGTGAAACTACTCCCAGAAAATTATAACTTCAGCTATGCAAAAACTAAATCACTGTACATAATTCAGATAAATCATGTACAAACATGCCTATCTAATAAATCAATATATTCATTTAATTTCCTGAAGTTATAGGTTGGAGATGATTTATCGTAGTGTACTCATCAGAAGATAGGGCTCTTCAAAATGACTTTCCACAGGACCACTGTCAACATTCTTTGGGGATTATCATCTACTCGAGACAGAAATACCCTTTTCCTTTCCTTTCTTTATCCAGCCAGCCAGTCCTTCAGGGTTGGAATACTCATGCAGCCATGACTTAACTATTTTCTCCTTCCTGGCGGGGTTTCTGCGTTCTGCCACGTCTACGCTTCCCCTTGCTCAGCGGATCGAGCCAATAAATTCCCTTTCATGCTTAAGCTATTTTAAGCTTTCTGTCACATATTTGTGACAATCAATCGTCCAGGAAACCATCATCTTTTTAGCTGGTAATTGAAGTATTTAATTTTGATATCAAATTTATATTTCTCTCTTATGGTTTGTGCATTTTGTGTTTTAAAAACTATTTCTTTACCCCAATGTTATAGAGATAAATCTTCCTTACTAGTGTTTCCTGAACTTTAATGTTTATCCATGTTCATACCTGAAAGCATTTTTTAAATGCAGATTTAGCTTGCAGGGGATGTTGACATTTTCAGTCTTCACTTTCATTTCTATTTTTATGTTTATGTCTTTAATCCACCCGAAAATGATTGTGGATGGTGTACAAGTCTCTAAATTCATTCCCCACCCCCCATATAAATAGCCAGGTATTCCCAGAACTCTTTTTTTTTCTTGAGACAGAGTCTTGCTCTGCTGCCTGGGCTAGAGTGCCGTGGCGTTAGCCTAGCTCACAGCAACCTCAAACTCCTGGGCTCAAGCGATCCTACTGCCTCAGCCTCCCAAGTAGCTGGGACTACAGGCATGTGCCACCATGCCCAGCTAATTTTTTGTATGTATATATATTTTTAGTTGTCCAGATAATTTCTTTCTACTTTTTAGTAGAGACGGGGTCTCGCTCTTGCTCAGGCTGGTCTCGAACTCCTGACCTTGAGCGATCCACCCGCCTTGGCCTCCCAGAGTGCTAGGATTACAGGCGTGAGCCACCACACCCGGCCGTTCCCAGAATTCTTTACTGAATTATTCACCCTTTTCCCTCTACATTCAGTAATGCAGTAGTTGTCATACATCTTACTCTATGTACAGTCTGTTTGGGAGCTAACTCTTCAGTTGGCCTATTTGCTTTGCACTGCTACAATTGCTATAACAATTTTAATTACTGTTATAATAACTATAGTTTTATAATAATTTTAAATATTTTATAGGAGAAATCTCCCATCCCCTGTCTTTCTTCCTCAAAATTAGCTATCTTTTGAATTTTGTTCTTCTTTAATCTGTATAATATTCAATTATGGGGGAAAAAACTGTCAAGAATCTGATTGGGATTAATTGAATTAAAATGATAAACTGGGTGAGAATTAACAATCTTTATTGAGTCATCCTAATATGAAGATAGTTTGTCTTTCTATTTATTTTTTAAAAATGTTTTTATATAAGTTTTACAATTTTCTAAATAAAGCACACATACATTTTATTTGTCCTTAGGTACCATTTCTTATCGGTTCCTTTTATATATATATATTTTTCTAAAAGTAAATCTTCATTCATGGCTCCTAAATAAAAATAAAATTAGTTTTTATGTCATGATCTATAATCTTATCCAAATTCCATTAATTCTAAAATGATAGCAGAATTCTCATCAGAAACAATGCAAACCAAAAGACAGCAGAGAGGCACTGTTAAATTGCTGAAAGAAGAAAAACCAAACAAAAAACACTGTTCACTTAAAATTGTATACCCAGCAAAAACATCTTTTGAAAATGAAGGCAAAATAAAGACTTTCAGAATTTATTACCAGCAAACTAGCATTATAAGAATAGTTAAAGGAAGTCCTTCAGGCAGAAGAAAAATGATGCCAGGAGGAAATTGTAGATCCACACAAAAGAATGAACAGCACCAGAAATGGTAAATCGGTCAGTACATACAAAAGACTTTTAAAAAATGTTTTAAAACTCTTTAGAAGATGATGGACTGCTTACAGTAAAAATAGTGACAATGTTTTGTTGAGTTGAGAACATATGTAGAAATAAATGTTTGACAAAAAACCTAGAGGGGGCTGTGGAGAATGAAAGCATATTGTTGTAAGGTTCTTTTTTTTTTTTTTTTTGGAGACAGAGTCTCACTCTGTTGCCCGGGCTAGAGTGCCATGGCATCAGCCTAGCACACAGCAACCTCAGACTCCTCGGATCAAGTGATCCTCCTGCCTCAGCCTCCCAAGTAACTGGGACTGCAGGCATGTGCCACCATGCCCAGCTAATTTTTTATATATATTTTTAGTTGTCCAGCTAATTTCTTTCTATTTTTTAGTAGAGACAGGGTCTCGCTCTTGTTCGGGCTGGTCTCAAACTCCTGACCTCGAGTGATCCTCCCGCCTCGGCCTCCCAGGATTCTAGGATTACAGGCGTGAGCCACTGCGCCCGGCCTGTTGTAAGGTTCTTATACTTGAAGTATACTTACTTATACTTGGTCCAATATTTTAAGGTAGCCTATAATAAGTTAAAGATATATACTGCAAATCTATGCAAACACACACACGTGCGTGCACACACACAGGCACACACAGTATACTTAATAAGCCAATAAAAGAGATAAAATGGAAACAAAAAAATTTAGTTGATGCAAAATAATGCAGAAAAAGAGGCAAGAAGGGAACTAAGAACAAATGGTAAAAACAGAAAACAAAGAAGGTGGTACACTTAAATCCAACCACATCCACAATCAAGTTAAATGTAAATATCTAAACACTCCAGAGATTTTCATATTAGATGAAAGTAAGACCAAACTATATGTTATCTTCAAGAAATTCACTTTAAATACATAGACGCAGATATAGTAAAAATAAAAAGATGAGAAATAAATACTGTAATAACATTTCCTAAAAGAAGGCTGGAATGGTTATACTAATATATCAGACAAAGTAGATTTCAGGAGAGCATATTACCATAGAGTAAGAGGGCCAGTGGGCAAAGTATTAAACATTAGTGAAGTGTCCTTCTCCCAATGCAGATAATAAATTGAAGATACTCCTTTAATTGGAAGAAATACATTCTCTTCAAATCCCATTATTTCCTTCCATCTTCACTGTCATCGCAATCTGAGTCACCCTTACTTTATCTTTCTTCAACTGTCTGACAGCTTCCTCTCGAACCAGTTTCTCTGCCCCTTGTTTTGCCCCCTTATCTATTCTCCATACTAAAGCACTAAAAGAAATTCTTCAAAAACTCAGATCTGGTTATGATATTCTGCTGCTTAAACTTTTAAGTAAATAAGACACAAACTGCCCCTGGGGCCTGTGCAAACCGACCTCTCACCACCTTGCTCCCATAGACACACGTTACACACTCGGTATCCTAGCCCTAGTGAATTCCTTTCAAATGCCCGTCCTCTCAAGCCATTGTTCATGCTATTCCTTTTGCTTACACCTTCTTCCCTGGCTATCCCCCATTCATCCTTTAGGATTTAAGAATAACATCACTTCCTCTTAGAAACCTTCCTTCCACCCTGATATGTTAGATGCATCATTCTTCCTTTATCACAGCCCTACACATTGTTATTGCTTATTTAACGGTCTTAACTGCTTCGCTGTCGGATCAGTGAGAACAGAAACCACATCTATCTTGTTCTCTAAGTCCAGTACCTGGCACACTGATTGGCAGCTAGTAGACACTTCAGTCAACTTTCATTTTACACGCATTCATTAACACACCAATGAGGTTATTCACCTTTGAATGACCCTTTTCTAGAATTAATGATTATATCTTTCTTCTGTCAATACCATCCTTCCATAGAAAGGATATGGCATGATTGACCAGCTTTCAACTTGATGAAACCTTACTTATCTGGGAACCTTAATTTATTTGATATTCATCCAGTCAACAAATAATTATGAGCACCATGTAGTTTGTAATGAATACATGAATAAACAAATGCTAGGCACTAGGGGAAATAAACATTGGCAGAAAGACTGAAAACCAAAAGATAGTACTAATGAGGATTAAAGTCATATAAATAAATAATAGCTACAAAGTGGTATAAAAATCAAAAGTATGAACAAGACACTAAAACAGCAAAGAGACAAGTATATATTTGGCCTCTGTAGTTGAGAAAAGCCTTTTCAAGAAAAGCTGGGTATCTGAGGATAAGAGAAATTTGCAAGGGAGAAGAGAAAGTCATTCTAGGCAAGAGAAATAGTGTGGAAAAGCATGATTTAAGAGTTCTGTGTATACAGGCTCTTGGCAGAATTGCAGATGTTGCTGGAAAGGTAGACCAGACTTCAAAGAAAAAAGACTTTGGTGTCCAGCATAAGAAGTCTGGGCTCTGCTCAGTAGGCACAGGAGAAACACAAAGATCACACAAATAAATATATTTTTAGTGGCAACATAGCATAATCAAAGGAATATTTCAAGAAACACACTTCAGTAGTAGTGTGGATACACTAAAGGAGACAAGATTATAAGCAGAGAGAGAGATCAGTAAATAGTGAAGCGAAGAATGAGAAAATCTTGAGCTAATACAGTGGCAATGGGAAAAAAAGATAAATGGATGAAGTAGTATAAAGGACAGAGGATGGCATAGTATAAATAACAGGATTTAGGCAGGGGGGATTAGTGATAGTAATCTTTGGCTGAGTGAGAGTCTATGTAGTGTTTTTGGTAGTAAAAGGTGGCAGAATATGCCACCACAAAATATGTCACTTTGGCATTAGGACTGTTTTGAGCTAAAGGTTCCTGAAAAACAACAGATGCAAAAGAGACACTCTGCCCTCCCTGTCCCAGGAGGAAAGAAACATTCTTATTACCAAAGAGAGGAAATGCCCATGTGAAAAATGACCTCCACGTACAAGGGAAGAAGAAACATTCTTACCATCAGAGGTGAATCAAAATGGAGAATAATAGTCTGTACAAACAGTCCTTCTTAAAATAACTCATCTTCCTTTAGCCTTCCTATACATTTTAGTTACAAGTGCCACTCTGTCCAACATACTACATAAGCATTTAGGTTTTGCCTTCTTTGTGTCTTCATTTTTCTACGGGGGTTCCCACGTACATGTAGAAACCTGTATGCTTCTATTTTATGTTAATCTATTTTATGTCAATTTAGTTCTCAGGCCCAGCCAGAGACCTTAAGAGGGTAAAGCTTTGTCTCCCATACAATAGCAAACCTCCTGAACCAGGACCTTACAGAAGGTAATGCTTCCTCATCAAAGTGGGGGATGGGAAAAACGGAAAGGAAAAGCGAGTCGGTCATGGGTCTAAAATGATCAATCCTGACTCCACTGTAATTCCAATTAATAGAGTTTTACAATTGTAATTACCAGTGACTATTCCATAGCTTATTTTAAAACTTTTTTTCATAAATACCCTAAAAGAAATACATTTTTAGAAAAGCTCAGGAAGTTTCAGAGACAGCAAAATAATAAAGAGAGAAATCCTGTTGACCAAGGACCCAGAAAGAAGGGATCTACTCAAGGTAAACTTAGCTGGTAAACTACTAAAGTAAAAAAGTAAGTTGTGTAGGTAGATAAGGGAGCTTATTATGGTCCTATCTACAGGGACAATCAAAATACATAAAAAACAAGTATGGCACAATTCTGGTGCATTCCCACAATGTCTCCAAAAATTTCATCAAATGAATTGAAGAGCTACATCTAATGATGTAAGTTGATTGGACTCCAAGTACGTAACACTTGAGTGAACTGAAGGATTAAACCTACAAATTAGGAACTATCCCAAAATATTCAGCCTTCTCATTACTCTAACTCCCAGATTGTTCAACTTTCCTGGGTGATTAAAATTGTGATTCTTTCCCTCTTTTCTTCTTAATGCCCATCCCCCTAATATAAAATTCAAATAATTCATGCATTTAGAACGCTTACTGAATAAATCCTCTGTTCTAAATTTTAAAATGTTCAGTTTAACATCTTACATTTAAAAAATTAAAGAGCAAAATCAAATTTTTTATTAGTAATTTGGTGGATTTCAGAGAGGAAAAAAAGACCTATACTCTTATATAGTCCCCATTCCCACGGGTATTAGAAATAAATATAAATCATGCTAAAATATGGATTTAAAAACATCTCCCCCAAAGATCTCAGCCTTGCTACTGCTGCCAGCGCTGGATTGATTTTCCAGCTTTCTTTTCTTTGAGCAGTATGAGAAACTGCCACTTCCACTTAAAGCAACGCTCAAGTACCAGAACATTTAAAGTTTTAATTTTGTAGTTTAAAGTTTCACTACCTCCACCATTTCCCCCTCTACCTCCTTCAGTTCTAAAGAAAGGAGACAGGCAAACCTGGGGATTGTTAAACAACAAAAATTAAAGCTGTAATGTTACTTGAACTCAAAAAAGTGTTGTAGTTTGTAAAATCGACAAGGTTTTTTGTTTTTTAACTTCTTAATGCTTCCCTAAGTGCGTATCAATTATATAAAGCTGTGAGTAATGAATCACATAAAACACAGTTCCAAAGTCTTTAGTTTTATTTTTTAAAGAATATATTACACGAAACATCACATTCAAAACAGCAGAATAAACCAAAAAAACATGATAGAGCTACTTTTTTCAACTTAATAGTACTTAGCTTTGCCTAGAATTTTCACGGAGTTAATGTTACTTCTTTTTAACTCTTTCTGAATAGTATTTCACATGCATTCTTTACAGCATTCCTATATAATCTCTACCCAGACCTCTTCCACAATATAGCACAGACAGGGCAGTACAAGCTACCAATGCTTTTGTTGGTAGTATAAAGCTTTTTCACCCGGCTTAAGAAAGGATGAAGGGATTGGAGTTAGTTAACTAAGGGTTAATTATGTAGCTTCAGATCTCTCCAGAACTCCCCTCCTTCACCTTCTCAAGTTAATCAAAAGGGGCTGGTTTATGGTTACAAACCACTTACCAAATTGCCTAGGAAAGAAAACTTTTTAAAAATAATAAATAATTTGGTTATCTTTTCAATAACTTCAATAAAGTCAAATCTGCTTTATTTTTCCAAAGATTATATTGTCAAAATAGTATAAGGAGATTCTTTGTAAGTGTAAACGTATGGTGTTATCATCAGATGATTTTATTACTTCCTGTTACACAATTGTTAGATAAAAGTATGAGAATTTGTATTACAAATTTCTATGTGATAATATATATGAAATATTTTGTAGTATTTTCAATATATACTTATATTTTGCACACTGTACATATAGTAGGCAATTAGAAATGTTTTAAATCATCCAATTGTGTGTATGTCTACACTATATAAGGAAAAAAAGGAGGGTAGAAAGAGAGAGAGACTTACCTTTTCTTCTGTGTTCCACAAGAAAACTTCAAAAAGGTTTGTTTTTAAAGTTGAAATTGAGTTTTTCAAATGGGAAAATATGATCCTATGGTTTATGGTAAATCACATATTTTAAAAAAAAAGATATAAGAACCACAAGGTGGTGCTATAATTCCATGCTGGTACTGATATTTTAGAAATTATATTGATACAGTAGTAGTTTTTCTCTTATAACTGTAATCTCTTGATTTTTATAAATGTATCTGTCTTGTAATTGAAAAAATAAAGCTAATAGTCTTCATTAATCCTAGAAATATTTACTGAAACTCTACTAAATTCAAGGCTGTATGCTTCTAGATGCTAACATAAAAGTTCACAATTTTAAAGTCTAATAACTAAGCATTTATTAGAATCTTAAAAATGCTCTCTTAATAGTTATTTTTACTTATAATTTAAAGTTAATGTTTTATATTTGACAGTGAAATACTGAATTATACATGCATAATATAAACAGATGAATAAATAAAATATAACCAGATGATCTATAGAATAAAAAAGAAAAAATGCTCTCTTTTCCTTCCAAATAATGGAGTCAATTTTCTTGAGGATTATCCAAGATTATTCATTTTATTTATAAAGTTTAAAAAAGATAATATAGTAACTTTTAAAATGAATTTCATTTTTCCCTTCATTTAACTTCATCTAAGGTTTCTCCAAAAAAAATTGATAACTTCTCTTCTTTAAAAAACAAAACAAAACACCTCACTGTGTACCTTCTAATGCTGGTCTTAAAATTTGTTACAGAATAGAATACTAAAATACTCAACTTGTTTCTCATAGTGAACTTTCAGACCTGCTTCCAAATATAAAAGGAGAATCTTACTCTTAATTTCTCAGTGTTTATTGAAAAGGTGTTGCTGCTTTTTGATTAAGCGTGAAATAACTGTATTTTGTATTATTTAATTTTTGATGAGCATTTTTAACTTTTCATTACAATGTATTCGTCAGTACAGATGGCAAGATGGTATATATGAGAGCCTCCTGGGTACAATATGCAAGTCCCAGTTGGAATGTTTCCAACAGGATGTAAACCATGGCCCTCAAGCCTGTATTTTAAAAAACATATTACTTAGCACACTGCCAACAAATGTCAACACAGAAAATACAGTGCTGTAATGACTTCACTCTGTAAGAGAAGTGTACTGGAACATAAGTTTTTCCTAAGAGAAGAACTTAGGAAACAGAGTAAAATCATAGCTCAAAAATATTAAAATATTTATTCAATAATGAATGAAAAAACTCATACACCAAATGGAATTCAAATTGTTAATTAAAATATTGCAGTATATTAAAATTGTATAAAGAATTCTGAAAATATACAACATGTACAGTAGCCAAAGTCCTAGAGAAGTTCATGCAGAAAATTCTACAATTAATGATTTGGACATTTCAGTAACTCTGCAGTTTCTTCAAACCTGAAATATAATAAACAAATAATATATTAAGTAAAACAAATAATTCATAATGAAGCATAGGATTTAAATTGTTGAAATTATGCTTTTTAGCCTGAAATAATTTGAAAGTTTTCCTTATTTATAAGTACAGTTACTATGAATAAACTTAAGTACACTACGGACAGAAGAAAAACAACTAGAGTCAATTATATTCTTGGAGTCTTATATTCTTAGAGTGTAAGTTATTTCAGTACTTTTCAAATTTCAAAAGAATATTACAGTTTTTTAAAGTAGTAGGCTATATAATAATCTCATATAGTTTTATATTTCCTTTGAACTGCTCTTTAAAAAATCATACGTAATTTCATTTGTACTGGATAAAACATCATTTTTAGTATTATCAATAACTTACTGATAAAGACCAGTGATATATTAATACTAACTGAAAATATCTCCAAACCATCCATCTATATATTATTTAATATTCTAATAAATCTGTTATCAGAAACAGATAATACTGTTGATAAACTACCAACCAAAAATATCTCTGCACTCTTTAATCCGCAGTTAATTCCATTAACAATGTTTTATATCACTTGTTGGAAACCAAAACAGTGACTCATCTCACAAACATAACTGTAGGTGGATTTATTATCCACTGGAGTCCTGAAGGAAATTCCACACCTGATTGAGAGACCTTTAAGGTTGAAACGCATATGCGCATTCTATATATACTGTAATCCAATACAATTCCCTGTAGAGAAATGAATTTCTGTTGCCCCTTTCTGTTACTTACATTTTTTTCATCCTTTCCATTTTCTGGATTGTTGTTTCCTTTAATTTAAAAAGCAACAAATTTAGGCAATTTCTTAAAGTAAACCATCATCAAAGATGGACCATGAACATATAAAACACAGTCTGAAACACTGCATTAAGTACTGTTTACTTATCACAAAGAATTTTTGAGAGATTAAGATTTACAGTTTTACTATTTTTCTTGCCAACAGTATATACAACTACAACTAATGCTTGTTGTCCTGACCTTAGAAAGGAAATCATCTAAGCAGTTGCCAGTTTTTCTTACCTCAGAAATGTTATTCAAACTACAGTAATTAACAGTAGAGGCTCGGGGAGTTGAATCTGTGGATACTGTACTATAACCAGAGGACAGAGGAATATTTGCAGGTCTCTCCACTTTGCTTTTTCTATCTGTGAAGAAATTAAGATTTAAGTTACCTTTTCTTCTCACAGTAGAGTCAAATATCTAAAAGTGTTATTTATAGGTGGAAGAAAATGTTATTTTATTTAAAAAAAGAAGCTATTGGTATTTATAGATCAAAGATGAGTTTTTAGTATTCTTAAGATAACAGCTTAGATCTAGGTGTTAAAAATTGGCTGATAAAAATTACTAAAGGCAATATAATCATTATCATGATAGCAATCAGTTTGAATAAATAAGTAACAACAATTTATTTTTAAATAAAACCTACTGAATCATGCATGTTCTTTTCTTAAAATGGTGACATCTTCAACAGTCTTGTATAGGAATTATAAGAAAAAAAGGGTGGTATCTATAGTAAATAATAAATATCAATGAATTTGTCATGATGCTTTTATTCTGCAATGTCTGAGGATTTCACAAATTTTTTTACTATTGCTTGTGGCAAGTAGCAACAATTACTAAAACTGATTATATATACCTTATAAAAATCAAGAAACATTCTATCCTGAGTTGACACATATGGAAAGAAATATGCTTAAAATTTAAGATCCACAGATTTCTTTTTTGAAAAACTGAACATTTCAGGTATCAGTTCGACAAAATGATAGCAAGTCTTTCCTAGAACGGAATCAGAGAATATTAAAAATAAAACATGTTCCTGTTGAATCGATCTTATAAACTCAAGGCTTTAGTCAGAGTACATTGGCTATAGAAACAAGGCAAAAAAAAAAAAAGTCAGACACCCATTTAACCTGGTTTCCATAAAGATAGCTTTATTGTACATCTATACAGATAATCTCAATTAGGAAACAACGTATTAACACGTGAGGACCAAAACAACCAATAGACTTTAGCTTTCATCTCTCAGGGAACCACAGTCTATTTTGCCTATTTTTCTTGTCATTTGTTCCATTTCTCTGCTTTTCTCTGTAGAATGGCTTTCTTGGCATACTCACTAGCATTAACTTGGACCAGATGGCTAGTCCAGTCCAGGGTTGACAACATTTGAATGACTTACTCTTGTTGTCGTAATTCCAAATCCTAAGAGAGAGAATGTAATTTGGTTCCATATCCTTTGGATTGGTATTCCCTGGATTAGGTGTCTACTCTTGGTCCACTTAGTTGAGCTGGGGGGCAAGATCACATGATTCAACTCTGAAGGCTACCTAGACCCAGATCTTTTGGCAGGAGCTGTGGACAATAGGTAATTTTAAGGAATAATTTGAAATAATTATTTTCTATGGGTAGAAATACGTACCCTCTGAAGGTGCTAAACAGGTCTTATTGTCATTCCAAAAAGAAGGGGGCCTCAGGACAGTGAAACAGGACTGGGAAGACAGACAAATAGAGGGTGAAGGAATGGCTCTCATAGCCTTGTTTTTTGGGGTCCAGATTTTGTGGTTTCTAGCCTTACACAAGGTATACCTCATTGTGGGAGAAAGCTGGGGTTAGGCAGGCTGGTAGGCTATGCAGAGACATACCCCTACAGGGGATTCCAGAGGGTATAGAGTGGGGCATATGCAGAATACCAGCTATATTTAATAGCCAGATCAGTTAAGTGCATGTTACTTTCTATGATGATTTTTCTTATTGCTCTCCTGAGCCTTTAGTAGAGTCATACTTGCTTAAGCATTAATGGTTTCTTAGCTGTGCTACAGGGGACTGAGAAAAGAATTGGTAACTAAGTTCAGGATGAAAGTAAAAGGGGAAAGCAGTGGCCCCTGATGCCAGCTGTTATGCAGTATCAGTCAGGGGTGACTGCTAAGAGATCTCTGTGAAGAAAAGGAATCTTGTAACGCTAGACCTTCTAGCCAGCTCTCCCCATGTGACCAACTTTCACCGCCAACTTTGGAGGATTATCACCCTATTCCATTAAGAGAACCAGTTGGGTCCTTTACTGTTTAGTAATTTGTAAGCCAGTACTTCCAAATCAAGGACTGATGTGTACATCCAACTGATTTCTGGAGGATATTTTGTCTTAAGTGTTTCATATATAATTTAATGTGTTCAAAAGTGAACTTATTATTTTCCTCAAAGCTTCTCCTCCTCCTGGATTCTGTTTTATTAGAGAGTAACAACCATCTATTCAATCACACGAGCCAAGCATAAGTAGCCAGTCTTAACTTTTTCCCTCTCCTTTACCCCTTCTACTTCTAGCAGTAATCAGAGCTTATCAATTTTTTTTTTTTTTGAGACAGAGTCTGGCTCTATTGCCCGGGCTAGAGTGAGTGCCGTGGCGTCAGCCTAGCTCACAGCAACCTCAAACTCCTGGGCTCAAGCGATCCCCCTGCCTCAGCCTCCCGAGTAGCTGGGACTACAGGCATGCGCCACCATGCCCGGCTAATTTTTTCTATATATTTTTAGTTGTCCAATTAATTTCTTTCTATTTTTAGTAGAGAAGGGGTCTGGCTCTTGCTCAGGCTGGTTTCGAACTCCTGAGCTCAAACAATCCACCCGCCTCAGCCTCCCAGAGTGCTAGGATTACAGGTGTGAGCCACCGCGCCCGGCCAGGGCTTATCAATTTTAACATCTAAATATCTCCCCAATAAATCGCATGCTCTTTATCCTCAGTATCACCGCCTTAGTAGAGATCCTCATTATTATTCTGAAATAACGATCACTAAAATACCCTTCAAATTACTGTCCTTGCCTGTCTGTCTTTCCTCTGATAAATCACAATTCTGCTATCATGATAACCTTTCTGAAATTCAAATCTGAGAATATTAGCTTTGGTAACAATCTTTCTAGGACTCTGGGATAAACTACACAATTTGATCTTTTTACTCTTCACTTCAACTTCTTTCATGTGCCTACATGTACCCTTCCTTCTGATCGTACTGGAACAAACCACACTCTTTTGTGGTGTCACATCTTTATTAGTAATGATTTTTTTCTTGAGAGGAAAAAGGCAAAAAACAAAGCAAAACAAACAGACAAACAAACAAAAAACAGCCCTGACAGTTGGTGGCCTATCTGGCAATTAGCACCTAAGTTGCCATATCCCCTATTGAGTATAAATAATTCCATAGAAAATAACATCACATGAGGTCACTTCATTATCTTAAAGAAACAAAAAAACACAAAACCACTGTCATGTCTGAACACAGACAAAACAAGGACACCATGTAACCATAAAAATGACCAGGTATAGCTCTCTCTCTGTTAACATGAATGCTTCTTTTCCACTAAAAATTTCACCTCCATTTAATTCTTACCATCCAATCATCAAATTGCTTTGCTTCCTGACAGCACCCAAATCAGAAAAACCCTTGCTTCCTTAAACCCTCTCCAAAATCACCCAATGCAACCTCAATCCTTAAAAGCCTCTCCTAACTCACTCTTACTGAGACACTGAAATGCCTTACAGCTCCCCACAGAACACCGTATTTCTGATAAAGGCAAAACAAATCTGGAACCTCACAAAAACTATACCTGATTTAACATGATCCTAAGGCCAGAGTGGTATATTATTGCTCTCTGTATCCAAATGAAATCAAACCCTTACATGTATATGTAAGGTATAATGTGTAAGTCTTTATAAACTTGACTCTATTAATCTAGATCAGATTATAAAATATATGAGACCAGGTTTTTACCCTATTCATAATCTATAATCCATTTCAAATAGTGGCCTATCTGCTCATTACTCTGCGTCCTAGCACAGTACTTAAATGTGGCTATGTGTTTTCTAAATAGGTTAAAGGTATATTCTGCAATAATATTAAAAAGTAATAAGCTGGAACATACAAAATCAAACTTCCAAAAGGCAATGTTTTGCAAATAGTAGGCATTCAATATTCTTTTAATGTGTAAATATTTGAGCTCTACGAAATGCAGATACTAGATACAGAAGTACAGATGTATTTTCTGTCTGCTAGACAGACCATAAGATAAAGTTTTGGCTTTGATATTTGTTGAATAAATACATGGATGGATAAATGGGAAAAAAGTCAACATTTTACCAAATCTGAAATTTGTAGTCTGTAGGAAATTTAGTTGCCTTAAATAGCACCTCCAATAATTATATTTAATAACCTAATCACTGAACTTGTTCTTTGTGCGATGAAACGGGCAAGTGCACTAACATGTAGAGGTTAATAAATAACTTCAGAGAGTTGCTGGGATCAAATTTGCTCCCCATTCAATAATTGCGTGACCACTGGCACAGTAACGTAATCTTGCTGTACTGCAGTTTATCTGTGAAATGTAAGTAATAACAGTACTTATCTTGTATGGTTGCTTTGAGAATTAAATGAGCTAATACATCAGTCGGAACAATGCCAGTACATAATTAGTGCTAGGAAGAGTATTATTATTATTGTTATATATATAGTAGCTGAAATATTTTACGATGTTAAACATCCACAGATACTAACAAATGTGTTTTCTTCTCTCACATACATTATTTCATATGAGAAAGATATTAAGTTAGAAAACTTGGACACCAACTATAAAATTCTAGAGCACTTTATTATTCTAGAATGATTAAAAGAGTAAAATATCTCCAAAAATTTATAATTTTGTACACTGAACTTTATTCACCCACTATATTATATAAAATAAGTAATAGGCTGGCTTCTTTTTTTTTTTTTTTTTTTACGAGACACAGTGGAACTCTGTTGCACGGGGTAGAGTGCCAAGGCGTCATCCAAGCTCACAGCAACCTCAAACTCCTGGGCTCAGGCGATCCTCCTGCCTCAGCCTCCCAAGGAGCTGGGACTGCAGACGTGCACCACCATGCCTGGCTAATTTTTTCTATTTTTAGTTGAGACAGGGTCTTGCTCTTGCTCAGGATGGTCCCAAACTCCTGAGCTCAAGCAATCCTCCCTCCTCGGCCTCCCAGAGTGCTAGGATTACAGGCATGAGCCACTGCTCCTGGCCTGTAATTTTTAATTATACATTTATTTGTATAATTGTTTAATACTTGTAGACTGTAAGCTCCAGGAAGGCGGGAATCATATCCATCTTGTTTACTAGTATATATCCAGTGTCTACAACTCTT
>CAUYSK010075872.1:0-35148 GCA_963575035.1 Avahi laniger
ACAGGGTGTATGTGTGTACCTGTGTGCATGCACATAGGCATGACTGTGTCTGCATGTGGGTATGTGGGGTGTGTGTGTGTGCACACATATATGTGCATGGCTGTGTGTGTGCACAGACACGTGTGCATGGCTGTGTCTGTGACTGCATGCACAGGATGTATGTGTGTATCTGTGTGCGTGCATGTAGGCATGACTGTGTATGCGTGTGGGTGCATGGGGTGTGTGTGTGTGCACACATATATGTGCATGGCTGTGTGTGTGCACAGACACGTGTGCATGGCTGTGTCTGTGACTGTGCATGCACAGGGTGTATGTGTGTATCTGTGTGCGTGCATGTAGGCATGACTGTGTATGCGTGTGGGTGCATGGGGTGTGTGTGTGTGCACACATATATGTGCATGGCTGTGCGTGTGCACAGGCACGTGTGCATGGCTGTGAGTATGACTGTGCACGCACAGGATGTATGTGTGGGGTGTGTGCACCCGCATTCGAGCAGGCTGTGTGTGAGCATGCGTGCTTGCACGTGTAAGAAGGGCAAGCGGGAGTGGCCGTGTGGTAACCAGGCACAAGGTGCTTGTGAGTAGCCGGGTGTGAGCCGGTGGATCCAGGGGAGCACGCCTTTCTGGAGCCAGAAGGAAAAGGCTCTTCCTGGTGTGCTCCTCAGGCTGAATCCTTTGTCTCCCTAAGAGGTGGCCCGGGGATCTTGTGGTTCCCTGCTGGAGTACATGTTGTTCATGAAGGAAACCAACCCTTTGAGTTAAATGGGCTTTCTGCCCAGCTTCCCCTCTGGAGCTGCGGCTTGTGAGCTCCCGAGCAGGCGTCTCAGCACCCCGGCCTCGTCTGTTGCCTGCGGCGTCTGCACACCTGGCAGCGAGGACGTTCTGGGCCTTCCCAGCTGGTGCGGGACGGGTGAATCCAGTGTACGCAGAAGCAGCCCCAGGCCAGACTCCTTCTCCACGGCTGTAGGAACATGGTCTCCCCAGGCTTCACAGCTTGCCCTAAAGTCCTGCCCTTTTCTCTTCCACAGGGTGACGATGGAGAAGTCGGGCCCAGGGGGCTGCCCGGGGAACCCGTAAGTGCACTGCCGGGTGGGACCGTGGGTGGCCAGTGTGGTGACAGCCTCCCCTGGAGCCACTCGAGTTCAGATTAGAGGGCTCTGCCTCTAGAACAGGCAAATCGGGGCGTTTCCCCGGGGAAGAAGAGAGGCAGCGAGTGGCTGGCTGGCCGCATGGCGCCAGGACCCCATCTGAGCCTTTCCCGCGGGTGGAAGTGCAGGCCCTCGAGGGACGTGGTGGACGTCTGGGGGCCCGTGGTAGGGTCCACGCTGCAGCTGTGTGAAGCTCTTTTCCTTAAGCTGACTCGGATTTAGGCCCAAAGCAAGCTTCCTCAATGATAAAAGGACGTTAATTACTTTTCATTTATTGTTGCTGTAAATCGTCTCTCTTGTCATCGCCCGAGTAGGCACGGCCGTGAGCGTCCGGCGGTGCCAATGGATGGGAAATACCACAGGCGCGGCATTGCGGAGGGCAGGGGTCGGCATTTGCGATTCACGGGGGACTGAGTCATACCCTCGCTGTCTGATTAGCCACGGAGGAGCGTTCCATGGTGCTTTTCTTAACACACGTCTGAGCAGTAATACCTTCTGGGCTATTAGTTTCTAAAAAACATTTATGGGACTAGATATTAAAATAACGAAGGAAACGTTTAAGGGGCGATGAGCATGACAAGGATTCTCTCCTATTGGATCTGAAAAGGTTCTGTTAAAATTAAGGGCACTCACTGTCCCTGTACCGTGGCTGCAGGCTGGTTAACTCCGCACGGCGGGGTGGGGTCGTCATGGGGAGCGCCCCATGGCAGACAGTGGCTGCCGCTCAGCTCGTGAGTCTCGTAACCATCCTAGGCTCAGCAGGGCCTCGGGCTGTGCTGCCCGCAGGGTGTGGGTCTCTTCTCACGCGTCCCTCCCTGCTAGGGGAGGGGGTCAGCCCTTGGCCACAGTGGCCGTTCCAGGAAGGATCTGAGCTCCAGGCTTCCCCCCAAGCATCCGGCACGAGGCTGCCGTCGGAGACCTGGTTTCTCCTGCCTCCCCTCCCTGCGGCCTCGGCTGCTTGATCCCGTGTCACTGCAGAAAGGGCCTGGAGAGGGAGCCGGGAACAAGAGTTGGACAAAAGCACTCCGTGCAGCGGAGTGTGACTGTGCGGCTTCTCCAGGAGCGCGTCTGTGCTCGCGCTCCCTGAGCGGGTGTCGGAAGTGCCGGGAGATTCGAAAGGCCTCTTCCCCCGGGGGTGCTGCCCGATGCCCTGTCTGAGCCCCCCTCAACTCCAGGCGCCCGCCCCCTGCTTCCCGCTGCTGATGGGCGTGGAGTGGGGAGATGAAGCAGGTTGAGAGGGCGTCTCAGTCGTGCTCCTGGGAGACATGGAGACCCGAGTCACCAGCCAAGGCTCTGGGAGGCGTCGGGGCCAACAGGGCCCAGGATCTGCCTGGGACAGGGAGGGGAGCTAGGATTGCTGGCTGAGTTGAAACTTGCTATGCCTTTTCCTCTTGCAGGGGCCACGTGGTCTGCTTGGGCCAAAGGGGCCCCCAGGCCCTCCTGGACCTCCCGTAAGTCCTGTCACCTCTCTGCATGTCTGTCCCCATCGTGGCCCTCGAGACCCCGCTACTCAGCTGGTAGCCCACTCGGGCCCTGGGGCAGCGAATCTGCGCTGACCACTCTGCACACCTGCCCGTAGCTGATGTGAGGCGTGAGCAGGTCTTCAATGCTCACACACGAAAAGCACCAGCTCCCGCAGGTGCGGCCTTGCAGTGGAGGCCCCAGGCTAGCCGGCCTCACAACTCCCCTCGCACGCCAGCTGCGTTCCTTTCCAGCACACAGCAAGTGCTGTCTGGGTTACAAGCAGAAGCCCAGGGTGCCACGTTTCCTCCCTGCTTGAAAGAACTTCCAGCAGCTTCTGTGACAATTCTGGAGGGAGAATTGGTTCCCGTGGGGCTCTGCCCTAGTGGGTGGCTTCCCCAGGGCAGGGCCTGTCCCTGTACCTCATCAGCCCTCTGACCCACTTTTCTGGGACTCGGGGCCTGGGATGGGATTGGATCCCATCCCACGGGATGCTGGGGCCTGGCAGCTCTGTTGTCCCTTAGTGGAGGGCTGCTGGGCTGATCGATGGACCCTCCAGGGAGGGGTTTGGGATCAAGTCGTTCCCCTTCCCCACAGACTGTGCCGTCCTCTGATACACTAGTTGGGTGGGATTTTCCTTTTGGATGTTGTTAATTCTTCTGCTTTCAGTATGTGTTTTTTTCTTTTTAAATCCGATGCAGGGTGTCACGGGCATGGACGGCCAACCGGGCCCCAAAGGAAACGTGGTAAGTCCCCGGGACCCGGGCGATGTCCCCTGGCGCGCTCCTTGCCTGGCCAGGCTGAACTAGCGCTGTCCACACAGCCTGGGAGGCGAGAGGAGGGCGCAGACACGCCGCCCTGGTGCCACCTCTAGTGCAGAGCAGCGGGCCAAAAGCTGGAGTCGGCACTGGTTCCACGCAGTCAGGGCAGGTCAGCACAGGCCGGGGGGGAGATCACTTTCTTACTGCGCACGAGCAGCCGGTGACAAACATGTCACCTTTAAACACCGGGAGATCCGTCTCCTGGACACCCGCGTCTGTTTCAGGGGCACTGGGAGACGTAAGCATGACAGGGTGATTTGGAAGTTTTCTGCGAAATAAAATGTTTCTGGTCAGTTCCTTTTGCGCGTCCCTTCCTGCATGGATGTCCGGGTGTGTTTGCACTGACAGGGTGGTGCTCGCTGTGTCCGCGTCAATGCCAGCAGCCTCGCAGCTGCCAAGCCCTGGCTCTGTTCCCTGCGGCGGGACCCGCCTGCCTTTTCCCCCCGGCTGCCCCAGGGCATCTCCCCTTGCCGCGGGCCTCAGGCACCCAAGAGCAGTTTGAAAGGAGGAGAGGCCAGGACTGGGGGCAGGGACGAGGCCCCAGGGAAGGGGGTATAGTTCCCAGAGCCCACTTCGGTGCCTTTGCTTTTGTCTCCTGTAGGGTCCCCAGGGAGAGCCTGGCCCCCCAGGACAGCAGGGTAACCCCGGCGCCCAGGTAAGCGAGCCTGGGAAAGGCGGCTCTGGCATCAGGCCGGGGGCGGGGTCTCCAGCCCTGTTCCCTGGGAGCGACCACAGGGGGCTCTGTCCCCTCCGACTCACAGCCCCTCACCTTGCCTGGAGGGAAAGCTGCCCGGATGAGGGAGCCGGTCGGCGGGGAACTGGGGAGATGGCAGGGAGGGTGGTGAGTCAGGCAGCTCCCTCACCTCCCTATCTTCCCCTCCTAGGGTCTTCCAGGCCCCCAGGGTGCAATCGGCCCTCCAGGAGAAAAGGTAGGTGGGCCTGGGCTGTGTGGTGGGGGCCGCCTTCTGCCTGCAGGTGCACTTCCTGGCCCAGGCCCGGGAGGACCTCGGTCGTTGCTGGCTTACAGCACGTGCCTCAGTGTCCCCCAGGGGTGCTGAAGCTCAGAGTCCTAGGAACTGAGCGACAGGCATGGGGAAGACCTTGGATTTTTGTTCCTTGTTGATTCGTAAATGTATCTGTTCATTCTCTAGTATGTATAGGGGTTGCCAGATTTAACAAGCAAAATAATACTAGACATCCACTTACGTTTGAACTATTTGTTGTTTATCTGTTGTTGTTGGTTTAGTTGTTTTGTTCTGCTACATTTGGTAACCCTAAATATATCTCCAGCACCCACTGGGTGCTAGGCCCTGGAGTGAGAGCTGGAAGCATTTGCCCTCCTAGAGCTTGTGCTTTAGCCAGGCACTGGGCGGCTCAGGCAGCACCTCTAGGGGTGGCCCTGCTCACAAGAACCCCTGAATCGCAGAGGGCTGGGCTGCTGCTGGGCTTGGATCCCCGTGTCTGCTTAAGGGAAGGTGAACTGTCCCGGCTGGACCGCGGTGCCAGGCCCCAGGGGTGTTTGCATGAAGCACGAGGAAGGACGTGAGGATCCTTCCCGGCCTGCGGGAAAGGCTCCTGGGGACGTGGCGTCTGAGCAGGCAGATGTGAGGGGAGAAGGGGGCGGCACACTTGGTGGGGTGGTTTTGTTCCTACAGTAAAACCCAAAGGTGCTGGGAACAGCGAGAGGGCCGGCACCTCGCCTGTGGGTGCTCCTTCCAGCCAGCAGGAGCACAGCGCCTCTGCCATGCTTCGTGACAGGTGTCCTTGGGGCAGGGATGCTGACAGGTGTCCTTGGGGCAGGGATGCTGACAGGTGACTTTGGGGATGTGTAGAGAGCTTGGGCAAGCCCAGGTGTCTCCTCACGGAGTCTCTGGTTTGTTCTAGGGTCCCTTGGGTAAACCAGGCCTCCCAGGAATGCCCGGTGCCGACGGACCCCCGGTGAGTAGCCCTGTCCCCTTCGCCCCCCACACACTGCCCCCGTCTGCACGCCGGCGAGCGGCCTAGGACTCAGGTTCCCAGGGGACACTGGACCTCATTTACTCTTCCTGGGCTCTGTTGACGAAGACCCGTTTGGTCTGGAGCTTGACTGCTCGGTGATACTGGGTTTTGGACACACTTTGCTTAACAGGTTTTAACCAGAGTGAAACGTTAATGACTCGTTAGGGTGTGCTGTTTAATTACCGGAACTCAGCCTCGAGTTCTGAACAATGAGCAGGGCTGGGCCGGGCGCCGGGCCATAGCGTGCACCCCCGTGTTGGGAGCGGAGAGGCAGGGTAGGCCGTGTATATTTTTAGCATTCACGCAGGGAGAGGGGAGGGCGGCGAGCAAATGCGTCTGCAACGTGCGAGCGCACAGCTGCGGAGCTAAATTAGGCTCTGCCTGGAAATAGCGGGTGAGTGACAAATCCAATCTGCGGCCAAGCCGTGTGGAGGGGCGGCATGGGGAAGTGGGACACGCTCAGGACACGTGCGTGCACGCGCACCGGTGTGCACACGTGTGTGTGCGTGAGTGTGAACCTGTACCCACCACCCTCTAAGTTGCTGCTGGGGTTTTTCGTTTGTTTGTTTTTGAGTACTGAGTTGATGCTGAAAGCCTGTTTCAGAAGACAAGATTAGCTAAATTAATTATTTAAGACACAGTGTATTTTACGGTTTTAATAAGGCCATTAAAAATGAAACAAGAGAGTTAAATATGTTGACAATTAATTGGTGCCTGCTTCCCCACAACATTCCTATCTGGTGATCATCTGGTCCCGTGAATCACAAATCACACATCGCCCTTTCTCGATGCAAACGAGCAGACCACGATTGTTCTCATGCCGTGTGGGCCGCCGTGGGGACCCTCAGTCGCCTGGCCACGTGGGAGTTTGCCAAGTGTGCTGATCACCAAGTGATTAATCTTTTCCAATGGGTCATTTGTGTCCTTTAATGTACATTTATATTTAATTGCATTTTCTGATTATAGAAATAGTACATCTTGTTATAGAAAATTAGGAAAATAAATAAAATGACAACCAATCAGAAACCACCCGTGACCTCGTCTCCACGGGTAAAGCCCCTGACGACAGGTTGATGCACATCCTTCCTGCCCTGCTTCCTGCCGTTCTGTCGCAGCGTGCGATGCTAGGCCAGGCCGGGCCCTCGGGTAGGAGCTGTGCCTGGGGCGGGCTGGGCTGCAGCCCCTCTGCCCTGACCAGACTGTCCTCCTGGGCCCTCGGCTGACCTGACTGATTCTGCCATGGAACCGCCCTCCCCACATTGGACCCACCAGTGAGTGAGGGTCCTCAGTTTCCTTTCTTAGTCTGGGGGGAAGAAGGGCCTTTGAGATACCCCCTGCCTGTGCGGCCAGCAGCCGTAAACCCTCCATTTCTCTTCCCCGACCTACATTTAAACCTGCAAAGCGTGACTGTGTTGGAGTCCGACTGTGCCGACTCGAAGGTGCTTCAAACAGAAGGGAAACCATGGGTCAGCCTGAAGACGCACATCCAGTTGCCAGAATTTGGAAGAAAAAAATGATTTAAAAAATTCTCCTCTAGAGAGGTAGCACAATAGGGATTTTTTTTCTCTTGCATTGGTTTGATTTTGGTTTTGAAGAAAAGAAGATTAATTTAAAGCCCATCAAGAAGTATAAGGTGTTTCAAAGCAACAAAGCAGACGCAATGCACTGAAATTATTGTTAAATAATTCCTGATGGCACACGATAGGGAAGCGGCTAAATGAATTACGGTTCAACGGAATATTATGGAGTCAGTAAAAATTGAATTTCAACAAATACTCCGTGACATGAGAAAATGCTCACAGCATAATATTAAATTAAAGATGTATCACGATGGCAATTCCGCATGCACATATGCAGAGAAAATAGCGTGGAAGGTCTATATCATGCAATTAGCCGCCCTCGCTCCGCCTGCCGAGGTTATGAAGGGCTTTAATTTCCCCTCCACTCGCCTAATTGCCTGCAATGAGCATATATTACTTTTTTAATCAGAAAAATATCTAGTACAAATAATTTAAGCTTTATTATTTTTCCATTATGAAAGTGATGCTCATCACCGAGTATTGGAAAATGCAAACAAGTGGAGAGAAAGAGAGAAGGTTCCGGCCCCTCACTGCAGAAAAATCCATCCCTCTCGCCGTCCTGGCCTAGTTCCTTTCGGTCTCTTTCTGTTCAGACATTTTTAATGAGCACGTTCTGCGCTCCCGGCTCCCGGTTACTCTCATCCTATAACCACAGCTTAAAATGTCTCTAAAGGAATCTGCCCTCAGCACGCATGCTTGTCGCAATAATGCCTCCCGCTAACGTTCTCTGGCTGTTACGGTCGCGGGCGGTGTTGGCACTTTCCGGACACTCGTAGTCTGCGCGCAGCTCCAGTGTAGGCGCTGCTGTCTCCAGCCGTGGCCGAGGAACTACCATGTGACGAGGTGCGGGGTCTGCCCCGCGGTGCCTCCCTCTGGAGCCGGACCTCAGCCACCGACAGGTGCCCCCACCCCAAGTTCCTTAACAGAAAAATATCTGTGTTTGATGGAAACTGCAATAAAGGCCCACAAAGAGCCCCTCTTGGCCCCCGAAACAGGATCCCTCTCCTAGTTGCTGGGTCCAGCCCTGCCACCGTGAGGTGCTGGCACTGTGAGCCTCGTTTGCGGACGGCCTCATGGCTGCCAAGGGTGCCCCTCCGGACCAGAGCAGCAGGCATGGTCCTGCCTGTGCCTGAGTTTTCTCAGAGACGCCCCGTTGCACGGGCTCCCCAAAAGGGAACTTTTGTATCCCAACTCGCTTTGCCATCCTGATAGGCTTTATTTGCAAAGGCTTCAAATCCAGCTGTACAACTAATACACATTTAGAAACAATACTCAAAGCTGGGCTCGGTAGCTCATGCCTGCAATCCCAGCACTTTGGGAGGCCGAGGTAGGAGATTTCTTGAGCCCTGTAGTTCCAGATCAGACTGGGCAACATAGTGAGACCCCATATCTACAAAAGTGAAAACTTGGACTGGGTGTGGTGGCACACACTTACAATGCTAGCTATTCTGGAGGCTAAAATGAGAGGATCACTCGAGCCCAGGAGTTCAAGACTGTCATGACTGAACTGTGATTATGCCACTGCACTCCCCCACCTGGGTGATGGAGTGAGAAAGCCTGTCTCTAAAAAAAAAAAAAAAAACCACACACAGATCATTTATTAAAGAGACTTGGGTCTCCTTAGCACTGCCATATCTAGAAACAGAGTCCCAGATCTATAGAATGCTCAAGGTAAAAGAGCATGTAATCCACATTCTCTTCTGCATGTGAGGAAGTGAAGGCCCAGAGAGGGCACGTGACGTGTCCAAGATCACACAGCAGATTGGATGTATCTGGTACAGTGAGACCCTGCCCTGCCAGCCACCTGGCCACACTGCACAGTCTCTTTCCTGGAATCCTTGTTGGTGGAAGTGTATTTTACACGGCGAGCATTGGTCTTTCTGCTTTTATCACATACGCTTGGCTACCCAACTGTGAGCTCCATGGCATTAAACCTAGTGACCAGCCTGGGTTGGAAAGTCAGAGAAACCCGCATCCCTGGGAATGGGATCGATCCAGGCCCAGGTGGACGGGGCGGTGACCGGGGGGACCTGGGGATGCGCTGGGGCCGCTCAGGCGGGTGGCAGCCCTGCCTTTCCTCTGGCTGCCCCGGCAATCGGAGACTCCAAGTTTTCAGCCAGGGCTTGGCTGCCGGTCCTGGAGTGTGGGAGCCCAGCGTCCGGGCCCGGCTCCTCACTCCCAGGTGACCTCAGCAGATGTCCTCGTTGTCCCTGTCCCCAGCCACACATCCGTGGCCTGTGGAGTCTGCACAAGAGGGTGGGTCTGAGCCAGGAGCCCCCGCACACACCATCCGCGCACATTCCCGCCACCCACAGGGCCTGGCGAGGGCCGGGGGCCTGCTGTGCCCATTGTGCAGATGAGAGAGCTGAGGCTCAGGGCTGTGCTTGGCTGCCCTCCGGCCACCCCGGACTTGGTGCCCACGCTGTCCCCAACGAGGGAAGGAAGTGAGGGAACGTCGGCCATCACGGCCTCGTTCTGTGCGGCGTGGAGGGAGGTGAGGCCTGAGGAGGCTGCTGCTTAGGTGGGGGGTGACTGACGGAGGCCTTTTCTTTTGTGGCAGGGGCACCCTGGCAAAGAAGGCCCTCCAGGAGAGAAAGGAGGTCAGGTGGGTACTTGGAGCGCCCGCCCGCCCTCCCCTCCGCACCCGGGCTGTGCCGAGCAGTCTGCGTCTGGAGCCCGCCGCGCACACCGGCCATTCTGAGAACCGGCTCTTCAGCCTGAACGAGAGGCGTTCCCTCGTTCGCCGGGACCGACGGAGCTCGGTTCTGCCGCGTGCCGGGCATCCTGTTAGCAAAGGGGCAGGAGCCAGGCAGACCGCGCCTGCCGTCACGGAGGCGCAGCCTCGCACAGGGGCCATCGGGCCGGTCCTCTCCCGGGGGCCGAGGCTGTTGTCATAGACGCTGGAGGAAAGGGCCCAAGGGGGAGTGAGGGGGCCCTTCCCTGCGCAGGTCCCCGGGCTGGTGGGAGGTGCAGCTGCTGCCCCAGCAGGAGCCAAGGGTGCCCTGCCCTGGGGAGCTGCGGACGGTCACGGCCAAGGCCCTCTGACTGTGGGAGGACGTCCCTTCCCGGGCAGCCAGCCCTGTCCCCTTCTCCCAGCCAGAGGCTCTCCTGTCTCCTTCCACAGTCCCTGGGCTTAGGATGCGTTTCTTTAAGGACAACTCTGTCCTTCCAGCGCAGCAGAGCCGACCTTCCACGGCTCCGTTCCCGAGCCCACCCCTTAATTCCTGGGCTGCCGACCTGGCGGGCGCAGAGGTGTCCTTGCTCATCACGGACACAGCCTGCCGCTCGGCCTTCAGCGTCGGCCGTAGTCGTACGCAGGCGCCCCCGCTGTCTCGCACAGGAGCCTCTGTGGAGGGCCCTGCCCAGGTGTTCAGGTTGTTCACAGCGGGCGGGATTCGGCGGGGGAAGCTCAGCTCCACCCCACGCTGGAAGGACCCAGGAGCTCACTGGAGGGGACCAGGTACCCCCACCTGACATGGAGCCAATGGTCTTTTCCCTTTTGTTTTAGGGTCCGCCTGGCCCCCAGGGTCCCATCGGCTACCCAGGTCCTCGAGGAGTCAAGGTGAGAGAGAGTCACGCAGTTGCAGGTCTTCCCGCGGGGCATGGCTTGCCTAGTTTTCAGGGGTTCCTCTGTGGTTAAACCTCCTCCAGCCCAAACTGGAGTGGCCTGGCCCTGCCAGTCCCCAGTGGGGACGCTGGGCCCCGGGGCAGTGGGCCTGAGCTGGGGGGATGTGGCCAGCCTGAGTTGGGAGAGCTGACTGGGCGTGGGGACAGTGCCAGCCAGCCGTGACAAAGCTGCTGGCATGCTGGTGGCCATCTGTCAGGACAGGGGCGCGTCCTTTCGCCACATGCCTCTGTTAGCGTCTCCACTGTCGGGCTTCTGTGGCCCTCCGTGGACGGCAGAGCTCGGCCTCTTTCCTGGGGTGGCTCGGAAACGTTCCTTCCGAGCCATTGCACGTTCAGAGAGTGAAAGAGGAGTCTGTTCGCATCGACACATCTGGGCAGGCCAGCGTTGTTGCGAGATGGGGTTCGAAGGAGACGTCCGTTTACTCACAGTCGGGTTTCTGCCACGAGGGGCTCCTCCCGGAACCTTGTCCCACGGGCTGCAGAGCTCCAGACAGCATCCAGAACACAGGTCCCCGCTGTTGCAGCAGGCTTGCCGTGTCCACTTGGGGCTGTGTCGTTCTGGAGCCACACTGCTCTCCGGACACGCCGGCCTGTTTACATGTCAGGGATGCGCTCCTGCGAACATATGCGGACAAGCTCTCTTCCTTCTCTGAGATGTCGTAGTGTCTTAAAGCTGCATAGAAATGCTGGTGGTGGTTTTTTCCTTCAAAGTGATTTTAGCTTGGTGTGAAGAAGTATACATGCGTGTGTGTGTGTATGTATTAAACGGCTAGTTCACAGCTGGAGGGATTTGTACAAACACACCGCCTAGCTCCGCTGCCCGCACCTGCACGGTTCCAAGCATGCTGCGCTTTCCGAGCTTTGCTGCACGTCGGAAGCGTGTGGCAGCCCTGGGGCTTGACGGATGGAACACCCAAGACCTCAGTCTTCAGCAATTTGTCCCAAATTATACTAAAATCAGCATTGCAGTCAGAAAGGACTCAGACCCGACTTTCTGATTCCTAATTAAGTGCCTCATCCTTGGCCCTGGGGGCCCGGGCTCCCTTGCCAGGAACCAGGATGTTCCAAGTTCAAGAGCTGCTGAAGAGAGACCTCCTAATGGTTGGGAGCCTTGGGCCAGTCAGGTTTCTCCCTAAAGTATGTTTTTACCAGCAGAGCACCTAGTGAATTTTATAAGAGTGATAATTTAGCAGAAATGCTGATTATATGAGTTCCATGCATGGGTATTTTACAAATTCTTCTCGCGTAGCAAAAGCCCTTGCCAGCTCCCATACATGGCTAATGGCATAATGCCGTTGCTGTGAGCTAAAAAGGTGTTTGCTGTAAAATGTTTATGAAGAATGCTCTTATCGTGTCTGTCTGATTAAAATTCACTCATGACATGAGCAATCCAGGCAGACTTGGAAGCAGAGGGTGGAAGGAAAAGCAGGTTTAGAACAGTTTTCGTTGGGGAAATAGACTCTCGTCCTCCTGGGCGCTAGAGAATGCGGGTGGCGCCAGCCACCTTATGAGCCTCAGCCTGAGTGGCGGCGATGGCGGTGGTGGCTGGCTGCATGATCACCATTAGAGACAGTCCCTGGTGAGAGAGATCGAGTTATTTTCCACCAAAGCCCCACCTTCCTCCTGGGAAAGGATTTTGTCTTTGTTCAGGCTGCTGTCACAAAAATACCACAAACTGGATAATTGATAGATAACAGAAAACTCTCTCGTACCGTTCTAGAGGCTGGGGAGTCCGAGTCCAAGGCACCGCAGACTCCATGTCTGGCGCGGCAGCTCTGTGGTTCCTAGGCTGTGCCAGTGTCCTCGTGGCGGAAGGGCAAGCACCCGGCCTCACTAAGGACTCCAGTTATGTTCACTAGGGCTCCCCACGCATGACCTAGGCACCTCCCAAAGGCCCCACCTCTTAATCCTGCTGCACTGGTTATTGGGGTTCACCATATGGATTGGGGGACACAGACCCTCAGACCATAGCAGCTTTGTGTTCCTTTGATTTCACTGACCTTTAACCTTCTTCTGGGTTTCCTGTCCTTGTCCTTCCGAAGGGCTGTGAGTGTGGGCTTAACTGTCAGCAAAGTCACATCCACCCTCAGGTAGCACAAGCTGCTGGTGGGTTGCCGGAAGACCCCACTTATGAATTCACACCCAGGCCTTGGCAAAACCCTGCCACTCTCTGGGCTGTCTCCTCGTCCGCCCCTGCCATTCTGTGACTGCCTTGTCCCCTCCCCCACGGCAGCCCACCAGGGCAAGGGATGCCCCAGCCCAGCCAGTCTCAACGGGAGCCGGTTCCTGTGTGATGGGGAGGGCCACTGTCATCTAATGGGCAGAAGCCAGGGGTGCTGCTGAACCCCTATAATGCATGTAACAGCCCCCCACAACAAGGAACTCTCTGGCCCAAATGTCAGCAGTTCTGCAGCTGAGAAGCCCTGTTCTTGTATGGTTGGTCCTGTTCCTCTTACGCGGGTCATGAAATGGTAGCACTCAGGCCTGGGAGGCGTCTTAGTGCTTCCCTGGTCTTCTCGTTTTCGCAAGGATGGGCAGCGTCGGTGGGGGGTGTCCCCTAGCCCTCTCAGCCAGAGGGAGGAGAGTGGGTGCCAAATGCCCCCCGCTCTGGCCGTGCCAGGGTGTTTAGCGCTACTAGAAAGAAACGCCAACGACAAAAACCCATCACATGAGGGAGGGGAGCCAGAGCCAGACAGCGCCCGACGTTAGGAGCAAACGTCCCTGAACAGGTTAAACCTGGGTCCCCTGTTGGTTGAAGCTTCTCTGTATTCTCAGCTGCACCTGCGATTTTTATATGCACTTCAGAGGAAGCCAGTGGAATCTAAAATTGCTATCTTACTTAACAAGTGTGGAGAGAATTCAAAACTGCCCTAAAAAGGAAAACACCTCCTCTCCTAACACGTCCTCCCGCATGGGGCTCCGGCGCTGTTTTGAAACCCGCTCTGCGGGGAAACCTGGATGCAGTGAGATGGCAGCTGGGCCCTGTGTGCCCCCAGCCCCATCTGTTCTCTTTGCCCTTGGGGGCTTCTGGCCGGGTGACTTTGGAAGAAGGCACCCTGCTAGGAATCAAAACAGAAAGTGCCTGGGGACCCTGGGCCTAGAGGCAGCTGGCTTACCTGAGTCCCTGCTTGCCACCGTGGTGCTTTGGGCCCACCGATGTTTTAGCGCCGCCATGTGCAGGGGCTGCCGTGGGCTGGCTCCCAAGCTCGGCCCGACATGCATGCCCACGACGCACCGTCCGTACCTGTGTTGCTTTTCCTCCGTGTTGAACTCCATGTCCCGTCAGAGGCTCAGGGGGACGCAAACATGGGGGAGCTCGCTCGGCGTCGGCCTCCCTGCCCGGCCGCAGCTCTGCAGAGCACCCTGTCCAGCCCTCCCTGTCCAGCTCTTCCCAGACCCCCGCCCTGCCCGGGACCCGGTGAAAGGCCTGAGCTGCAAAGCCCGTGGGAAGTGCTGGCCACAAGAGGGCAGCCGGCAGCCCCGGTCCTGCAGCCTGGCCTCTCTGTGGCGCCCCGTGAGCAGGTGGCCCGAGGTAGCCACTGGACTCAGCGCTCAGTCTCTGTAGCTTGACAGTCGCCCCACTGGGAGGTCTGAGGCCGAAAGGCGTTAATAGTGAGGACGTGGCCGCCTAATTCCGTTCCACAGATTTACCTCCACCGGCCCAGGCTCTCGGCACAGAGGGAACGTCGGGGAAGTGGCCTTGGCCTGCCCTGAAAATTCCCGTTTAGCAGGGAGATGAGACGTTGTGTCCTCAACTGATTACAACCATAATGAGTGTTGTTATCATTAATTGATGATATTATAGCATGTCAAACGTTAATGATAATACTGAATTACAATAACCAGATGGCACATAGCTACTGTTTATCGCACACCTGCTGCATGCCTGGAGCTGTCCTGTAGGCCTCACAGGTGTGCCCCTCCCAGCAGCAGTAACGAGGTAAGGATTGTCGTCATTGCTACTTCCCAAGTGAGGAAACTGAGGCACGAAGAAATCTGGGACATTGTCAGAGGCCACAGAACAGGGGCTAGGACATGGAGGAGTTGGCCTGACCTAGACACCACGTCCCACTTGCTCTCCAAACCTCTGAGACGTCAGCGTGGGAAATGGGAGGGCCCTGAGACGGGGGTGTTGGCTGCGGGCCATGGGCCCTCGGAAGGGCCGGGACGGGTTTGGGCCTCTTGCGTAGCGGGGAGGAGTCCGTGGAGGTCAGTCCGGAAATCGTGGACGCTCTGGGCCTCCCCGGGGCCTTGGCGCAGTCTGTGTGAGAACGGGAGACCTTCCTCCTTCGATTGGGTACATATGCCAGGATGCTTGTCCGAGGGGTGGGCGGTGGGCTCGTCCCTCCACCCCGGAGAGCTGGGCCTTTCTCAGTGCTCGGGCTCAGAGCTGCTTCTGTGGGTGCCCAGCGGGGGCTCCGGCTCGTAACCACTGTCTTCTTCCTTCCCTTGCCCACAGGGGGCTGACGGCATCCGTGGCCTGAAGGGCACGAAGGGTGAGAAGGTGAGTGTCCTGCAGCCTGGCCCAGCCCAGCCAGAGCTGATTTCTTACGCGACGGTGCTGCCTGGAGCCAGCTGAGGCGGATGCCGCCTCTGTGTAGAGGGGAAGCGATGCCACATTACGGGGAAGCGTGTTTGTTGCAAAGGGAAACACGATAAGTTGCGGAGGACCCTGGGGTACTGTGGGGCACGTCTCGTGGCGGGGCTGAGTGGGTCTGGGCTTTGTGCCTCTGCCCAAGGAGGAGGCCTGGCCCCTGCCCCGGAAGTGACACACACCTGCCCCCCACCCCCGGCCCCCTGGGGGCCAGCAGACACCTTCTGCCCTGCGTTCCCCTCCCCGGTGGAAGGGAGCCAGGCGGCTGGCTACAGGCCCGTTTCACTGTTTGATCTTCCCTGGGCGGCCCCTCGAGCTATAGAAATCCACATGGTGCCGAGGGGGCAGGGCGGGAGACAGGCTGGCTCCCGGCTCCACACGGCTTGGAGGGCAGGACGTACCTGGTGCCGCCAGGACTGGCAGCTGCGTTGGGCATGGCCAGCCTGGCTTTGTGCTGGGTGACGTTAATTAGTATACAGTGTGTCTCAGACCATGGCCAGGGTGAAGTCAGGCCTGGATGCACCATTCTGGTTAAAAAGAGCTAAACGGTGCCACGATTGACTGCCAGTTGGAACGTTCGACACACCCCGTGGCGTGACATTCTGAACACTGGGGAACGACGTGGCTGGCCAGTTTCACCTTTTCATTTTGGTGGAAGGAAGTTCAGAGCCAAGTTCAATGCTCAGTCACGGCACAGATTTGGATTCCTGGGGGCTGCATTGCTCTACACCCGCTCGCTGTCTTGGCCTTGTTGAGGGTCTTTCCTGCCACTCTGCGTAGCCACTGGACATGTTTTCCATATGGCACTCAGGCCCCTTGGCTGGGCAGACTGCAGGGTTTCCCAGCAATGCGGGGTCTGGCAGGGCTGGCGTGCGGGTGCCTGGCGTCTGCTTACCCGTGCTGGGATGGTGCATGTGCCGCAGCTCGGCTTGTGGAAAATGCCCCTTGGATCCCTTCCCATGGAATCTGCCAGCCTGAAAACCATTCTCAAGGTGGAACATCGAGTGGCCACATCTGGAGCGGAAGTAACACAGTAGCTAAAATGTCCTTGCGTGGTGGCATCTGCTAAGCATCCAATCCCCAGCCCGCTGCCCTCTGGGAGGACAGCAGAGAGGCACGTGCTGTCCTGAGTGTCCGCCATGGGCAGAGCTCCGAGCCTGCGTTCCAGGGGAGCTTCTGAGCCAGTCGGCCACCCCAAGGGTGCTGCTTTCTAAATGGAGCCCACCGGGTTTAGGGACAGACACATTCCCCCACAGCCCTCTGGTGCCCCCAGCGGGGCTATTTGCAGGCCCCTCGAGTCCCAGAACTCCTGTCCCACTGGGGTGGCTGCCTCATGGGGGACCTTTTTTCCTTTCGAAGGTGACTTCCCAGCATCCCAGCCTTGCCGCTATGTCTGGTCACATTTGTCCCTAGCCAGAGACAGGGCCGCTTGAGGTCGTAGTCACTGGGCTGTGCCAGGGATGCCTTCTCACCAGGAGGGTCACTGTGCTGTCCCCAAGAGCCATGCAGGTGGCCAGAGACCATCTGGGGAGGGAGGGGCAGTGTGAGGAACCATCTTTGTGGGCTTTTTGCATCATTTGTGGCCACTGCCGGTAAGTTGCCAGCACTTTATGAACACCGTGGACAAAGCCCTTGGGGCTGTGGCTGGCCAGGGAGGACAGGATTGTCACCACGTCACAGAAAGCTCCTCTCTCTGTGCGTGAGCTCCCAGCCGGGCCTTGGATGTCTGTGACCTGGCTGGGTCTGCAGAGCCTGTCCTTTCGCTCTTCCTGCACTAAGATGTGGCCCCCGAATCAGGAGAGAAAGGCCTGAGCAAGGTCGCTGCCCGGGTGCCAGCCCTGCCCTGCGAGACAGGCTGGGGGTTCACTCTGGTGTCCTGGGTGGGGAAAGTCCAGGCCTGGGACCCGAGTGGACAGCAGGCCGCTGACCTTGAACAGCCTCGCGTGCGAATCCCCAAATTCACACATAGCATCGACGGCCCCAGCTCCCCATGAAACGCAGGCCGCCCGCTTCCCCGGGCCATGTCTGGCGAGGCGCTGTTCCCTCGTGGAGCCTGTTCCTGGGCACATCTGCCGCACGGGCAGGACCAGCAGCTTGTCTGGGAGGCATTTCCGCCCAGCTGCCTTCTCCAGTGTCAGCCCATTCGTCCGTCGAGGCCCACAGCGCTTGGCGGACAGGACAAAGCTGCTCTGAGAAATGATGCCCAAGACTCGGGCAGCTGGGCGCTGAGGCCCCGCCACGCAGAAGGTTCAGCGTCAAACTGGGCCCCGCAAGACCAGGGCCGCTGCCCTCCGGCTGCCGAGCACTGCGCCAGCCAGAACTGCAGAGCTTTTGTTCTGGGAGTGCAAAGGGTTAAGGGGAAGCCATTCACAAGGGATGGGACCCAAACCCACCCTGCCTGGTGCATGTGCTGCAGCCCCACGACACTGGGGGTCTTGTGCCGAGTGTGGCGCGGCGAGGGGAATGCCAGGAGGCGGGTTCTTGTGTCTAGACTGAGGCATTCTCTTGTCCCCCGCGCAGGGTGAAGACGGCTTTCCTGGATTTAAAGGAGACATGGGCATCAAGGGAGACCGGGTGAGGACGCCGGGCTTGGGACTTGGGTTGGGGTAAAGCAAGTGGGCTTGGGGCCCTGTGGGAGGGGCTGAGGCTTTGGGGGCCACAGGACAGCTTCTCAGAATGGAGGCGACACGTGTGCAGAGATTGTGGGGTGGAAGGCGGGCGGCCCAGGGGCCTGGCTCTCACCTCCTCCCCACTTGGGGCCTGGGATACCCGTGGTCACCTGGCTCCTCTGCACTGTGTGCTGCACAGGCAGGTCAGCAGGGACTCGGTTTTCTCCTGGCTGACACCGTGGGTTGTGGAGCCATTTGCCTGAGTCAGGAACGATGAGGAGAGGTGCTTGGGAGAGAAGGGAGCGAGGTTATGGAAACGGCCCAGTACCAGCAGGGGCCGCAGCAGCCTGCCCAGGCCACGGGGCCGGCCACTGGCAGGGCAGCACCGTGGCCAGCGACTTGGTCCCCAAACAGTGCTTCATGGGCTCATTAGGGCCCCAGCCAGTCCCTGTGTTCCGTGATCTCATACTGGCTACCGGGAGAAGCCACAGCAACCTGGCTTGTTTTTAGTGAATAATTGATCTCTGCTCCAGACAGATCCCGCGGGGGCTCGCAGGGGCTGGGCTTTGCTCACACGCTGGCGCCTGCAGAACGCCACGGGCTGTGTGCTCATGAGACAGAGAGAAGGTGGCACAAATGGCAGGGAAGCAAATTTCTGGGCAGGGCTGCCGGGGCAGGCGGGCTGCTGGCGTGGACACTCGGAGGTTTCCCTGACAACCTCGGGGAGCAGGAGCCAGGCAGAAGGATCAGGTGCCTCTGCATCCGGGTGGGCGCAGCGTTGGTGGCAGCTGTGCACACAGCTGGATGGACATATGTCAGCTGAAGCAGGGCTGTGTGGCTGCCATAATTATCCCCCTCCAAAGCAGGGTCTGCAGGCACCTTTCTAGAACGTGCTGGAACAGGAGAGACCCACACTCACACTATGTCCCAGCCGGGCAGGCGAAAGGCAGGAGTGACCTGCTCCTCGTCAGCAGGAGGGAGAATGAGAGGGGGGTTTGTTTCACAGTTTTGTCCCGGCTACGCTGCCGCTTCACAGTGGAAGGATGCTACCATCCCCACGTGCAGGGGCCTCCCTCGGCTGGGCTGGCGAAAGTCCTTTGCCCCTCCTCTCAGGGACTCAGTGCCCGTTCAGGGTCCGTGTTACAAGGGAGTCAAAAACTTCGAGAGAAATGACACAGAAGACATCCTGCAGCCCCCGTGCCCAGATTCCATGAGTTCTTGCCGCAGGTGGCCGAGGTGGGACCGGGAGCAGGGCCCTTCCTGGGCCCAAGACACAGGGCCGTCAGTCTCGAGTTCTCCCGGAGAGCAGACCCAGCGCCCTGCACTTTGTGGGTGCTCTATAAATAAGTGAAGGGTTATTTCATTGAACAAGAGGAACATTCCTTAGGGACGGAGAGTTCTCCACCTGCAGACAGATTAGAGCTTAAGAATTAGGAAGTTACTGCTCTTTTTCTTTATTTACATAATGCATTCTTGCTGTGGGGTTGCACAATGGTTCTACAGCTGCTCTCAGAAGCAGATGATCAGAGCAGGACTCGTCCTTAGGAGACAAAGCGCTGGGACTCGTGTTTAGAGGCTGAGCCCTGGCGTGCTGGCAGCCTCGGCCGGCCCTGGAGCCCCCATTCCTTGTCCGGGTCCAGACCCCCGTCTGTAACTTGGGGAAGTTGGACCAGGCAGAATTTCAGCCCTTCTGTCTCTGACTGCCTGTCGCACCCCTGCGCTGCGGAGGCGGGGCTGTGGTCCATTTCCATACCTCCGGGGCTTTCAGAAGAAGAGAGCAGCTCCCAGTCACTCTGCTCTATTTGGGGAAGTGGGGATTCAGAGCCGCTATTGTTAACCAAAGTTATTTTAGCCAAGAGGCACTCAATTTAGAGAAGGTAATTGGGAAGTAGGAGTGTGTACAGCCTTGAGAAAATAAATAGCAGGAAACCTCGTGCCAGGGCCGCTCAGCAGAGCCCTGCAATCTGCTGCACAATGGGCTCGCTTTGTCGGGTCGTGAGGAGCGACTCAGCGACCTCACTGTGAGGCTGCGATGGCCCGGTGGCTCTGACCACGGTGCCCGTGACCTGTCCCCTCGCTCTCAGAATGGTGGTGGGGTCGCTGTGGGGGTCTCCCTCACCTCCTCTTTTCTCACTTGCAGGGAGAGATCGGCCCACCTGGTCCTAGGGGAGAAGATGGCCCCGAAGGCCCAAAAGGTCGCGGAGGTCCCAATGGTGACCCTGGTCCTCTGGGGCCCCCTGGGGAGAAGGTTCGTGATGCTGGATGCTGCCCTGGAGGGATCTGTGCTCCCTAAATGCTTTCGAGGGGTCCTTCCTTCCCTGGGCGTGGGGGTGATTCCTGGCCAGGCTCCTTCCTGTCCACCCAGGCCCCTGGCCCTCCCCCCAGGGAACACGCGTGGATGGACCTCGCCTTGCTGGTCCTGAGCGGGGCCCTCTGAGCCCTCTGTTGCAGGAGTTCCTTCCTCCAGGTGGTTGCAAAGCTTGGGGGTCTATGCCCCGCTGCCCACACTTGGACCCCTCTCCTTGTTGAGTTCCCACCTCCACACTGGGGACAATAATAGTGTCCCCACCGTGGCCTGAAGGCACAGCAACCTGGCACCTCTGGCCTGCCATTTCCAGCTGCCAGGGGCTGCCCGGGACCAGCAGCTGCCCACTCTCGTCCTGCCATCCTCAGTCCCGGCAGGAACGAGTGCATGGAGTGGCACACGCTGCCCGCCCGGCCTGTCCCACGGCTGGGAGTCGTGCAGAGGGGCGAAGACACATCCCCAGAGAGAGGCTTTTCATCAGGGCGTTAGCCTCCAACACGTCTGCTTCCACTGTGGCGTCAGCCTCCTCTCGGGCCTGTGCTTCTCAGTCCCCAGTCGGTGCCCCTTACTCCCTTGTGACTTGGCGACCCTGTCCCAGAGGCAGGGCTTCTCTGTGATGCGCATCCTCTGGCCTTGGGAGCCGCCAGCCCCTGCCGGAACACGTGGGCTTTTCCTGTGCTCCGAGCAAACGGTCTGAGGAATACCGTGCCCTCCATTAATGCTGCTCTTCCTCCTCGCCAGGGAAAACTCGGCGTCCCAGGGTTACCTGGCTACCCAGGAAGACAAGGGCCAAAGGTAACTTGCAACCGTGCGAGGTGTCGCAGCACCTCACACGTAGGGACGCTTCTCTGCCTCCCCTGCACCCGCTCGTCCGTCCGCCTCCCCAAGTGGCTCGTGTGATGCAGGGGGCGGGGCGGGGGGTGACACACTCACGATGCCTCTCAAGTGCCTTTCTGAGAAGGAGCCAGAGCCTGCCTGGGCCAGACGGCACGGCCCTGGAGTCCTCCGCACCTGCTGCCCGGCCGGGGGCCTAGTCCGCACCCGAACTCCTGCAGTAGTCCCCTCTCCGCGCTGCTCGCTGGGGCGATTTGAGGGCTGTTTGCTCATAATAGAGCATAAAAGGAGAAGGAAACCTTTCTTGTGTGCAGTCATGTTCGGGTTTAAGTGAAACAGCTCCTGAAGGCTTTGGAAATCATTGAAAACGTTTTTTTTTCAAATTCCGCATTTTATTATTCATGGTTCTTCCTTAAAAAATAACCAGCTGCCTGCACTAGAGACATAATTAACAGCAGAAGCGAGGCCCCGTGGCTCGGATCTGCGTAGGTGCCCTCGGATGCCTCCTGTCAGCCAGAGCCCCTCTGGGTCTCACCCGAGGTCTTGTGCACGCAGGCGGGTGGCCGAGGGTGGTGGCGCCTCCGGGCATGTCCACTTTGGTTAGGGAAACGCTCCTCCCGCCCTTCCTGCGGAATGCTAGCGTCCACGCTCTGTGTGGACACGCACCCCACGTGCAGGAGAGGCCGCTGCCGGAAACCAGGGTTTGTTCAGTGTTCCGCAGCGGCGCGTTGAACGTGACTGTGATGTGGCTGTTGACCACGGCATTGTCACCCTGATGTGGGTGAAGAGGAGCTGATGGATGCATTTATTTTTCTTTAAATACACGTCCCTTTGGGAGAGGAGAAGAGAGAAGAGGAGACGTTTGAGAGAGACGGGAGGGTACCGGTCGAGCTCAGGCAGCTTCTGGAAAGGGGCGGGCAGGACTTGGAAGCTGCAGGCATGTCCTCGGGCAGCGCCCGGCGGCGGTGGGCCGGTGCGCACACAGCCCGGGGCCTGACCTGAGCTCTGCGTCACCTGCGTGGGGTTTCCTCAGTCCAGTCTCCTGCCCGGGTTGGCAGGTGGGCTGAGCTTAGTCCCCTGTGAGAAGCACAAGGTTTGCAGATCTGCGAGCTCTTGATGGATACAGGCACGAGTTCAGGTCGGGATTTTAGGATTTGAAGCCCCGCAGAGGGCAGAGGCCTGCCAAGGGCTGTAACCAGCGCCGGCGTTGTAGGCAGGTGGGCGGGCCTCAGGCGCGGTCTCGGGTTCACCGTGGCACTCTGGGAGGTGTTTGGATATTTGCCAGATCAACGTTCTTAAGTTCACCTTTTGTCTGTGGGCACCTAGATTTTTAGAATTACATAGCTGTGAGATGCTATAATCGAGGCATAAATTTGCATTCATTTCTGGCTCCACAAGCCGTATTTAGCGGTATTGTGGGAAGACAACAAAACGTGGCAGCAAGGCCCAGCAAACAAAGTGTCACAATGTGAGACTCACGCCTTATCTCCAGTTAATCTTAGTCATGTACGTCCCCTTTCCCCCGAAACACCTACCAGCGTTTCACAGACACGGTGTGTGGGGGAGGGGGGCTAAGACTCAGTTTGGGATTTTAGATGCGAAGTCTGCGAAGCGCTCAGGAAGCATTACTCACCGAGTAGATGGGTGGGTAGGCGGTGGGTGTCAGGTGGATGGATAGGTGGATGAGTGGGTGGCAGGGTGGGTGAGTGGGCGGATGTTAGGTGGGCGGGTGGCATTGGGGTCAGAGGCCGTGTGCTGTGACAGACTCCTCCCCCAGGTGGCACGTGCAATGTGACCCATCTTCCGGCCCCACGTTCATACCTCTGCCCCGACTCTTTTTCAGGGCTCCATTGGATTCCCTGGATTTCCCGGCGCCAACGGAGAGAAGGGCGGCAGGGTAAGGGCAGCCTGGCCACTGCTCGGGTGGCTCGTTCGGTGCCGTAGCGGCTGGTTCTCCAGTCGGTGACCTGCTTATGTCTCACCGTTGTGCTGCCAGGACTGCTTGGCTGAGCCGCCAGCTCTAAGCGCGGGACCTTTGGCGCTAAGCGCAGGCGACGCTCTCCAGGCTCTGGGCTGGCAGTGATGTGGTGGGCAGGGCAGCGGCCAGGGAGGGAGAGTGCTGAGAAAATAGAGCTCTCTGCTAAGCACCTCGATCCAGAAAGCTCTTCCAGGCCATTAGTGGAAACCAGATCCCTCCCTTTCTACCCAAGTGGACTTTTCCTCTACGCTATTTTTAAAAGGAAAGAGAAAAGGGGTTTTCTTTTCTTCCTTTGAATGTCCCACTGCCTCCCCTGGTCCTGGTTGAGTCATTCCCCGTCAGCAAGCTGTCACTGTTGTGAACCCCCACCAGGGCGACGCATTTGGTCACCCTTTGTTCTCCGCTGAGCGAGGCGCGCCGTGCAGCTGTGTTCTCCCCACTCCTGGAGTCCCTGCCGCCCCGGCCTGAGCTGCCCGGGACACTGCTTAACAAGGTCACGGTGCCTGAGCGTGGCCAGTCGGGAAGACAGGAGCAAGACGGCCATCTCGGCCTTGCCCACAGGCGTGTGGGGCAGAGCGGCAGGGGCAGGACCTGTGCCCCAGAGACAGCGGCTCTCACAGGCTGCAGCGCCCCCGCCCCCAGCCTGGGGCCCCTCGGCCCATCCTGCCAGGCCCCCTATTGTTCCGCCAAAGATGAAATTTCGGGGCTGCAGGGCCGCCTCAGGCTCGGGGCTCCTGGTGAATGTCACTCTGAAAGCAGAGGCCATGCGCTCCCTTACAGACAGGGAGAGAGACTCGGAGACAGCCAGGACCTTGAGAGCAAACGTGTTCTGCCAGAGTCACACAAGCAAACAAGGACTGTCTGAGTGCACGGCACAGACCGGGGGACCGTCACATCTGCGTGTCTCTGTCTTCCCATCTGCCTTCCATTGTTCGTCTGTCCGTCTACTCATGTACCCGTCCGTCCTCTGTTCGTGTGTCTCTACCTATCCATCTAGCACTCTTTCTTCCGGAGACGGTCTGACTAGTGTCTTTGGGGAGAGGCTGTCCTCTGCAATACTCGTGGGTGCCCTCTGAGAAGCCTCTGGATTGCTGGGGTGACCAGACACACGTCTCCCGTATCCGGGACCTCTCCCAGAGCATGGCAGTGAGTGTCTCCAGGAGAGACGTGACCCTCAGTGGCTGGTAATGTGACTTGACCACAAAGTCCATCCATGGAGGACCACGTAGGCCCAGAGATTGAGACCACCTCCCCTTAGGTCACCTTGAGTAGCCGGAGACTCCACTTGCCCCCTTCCCTCACCCCGTGCTGTGCTCTCTGGCACCCCAGCCCCCGGTCCCTGAGCTGGGGCTGTGGACAGATGCTCTGGGTGCCCCCAGGGCCCTCCTGACTGTTGTCCCGGACATCTGTGCTGTGGTCACCAGACAAAACACAAAGCCTGACTCAAGCCAAAACCTGCCAGGCCGCGCACGCCCCGGACGCAAAGGGAAGCTGCTCACGGCTGCTCTGTGGCATCTGGGTGTCCAGCCCCGACCGCTCCGTGGGCGGCACGACTTACAGCACAGACCTCAGGTGGAGGGGACGAGGCATTCACCTACGCACGTGGCATGGAGGGTAATCCACGTGGGCAGGAGCTCGGCCGTCTGCGCCCTCCCTGCCGTGTTCGGGAGACTGCGCACAGCTGTTGCCTGGGAGCCTTGTGGGGGGTCATCGCTGAGGACAGACGTCTGACGTACGGGGCGGCTTTCTGCACGGAGTGTTGCTTTGTGCCGAGATTGGGGAATGAGAGAGGGCGGGGCCCTCCCGCTGTCCACAGGGGGCCGGCCTGTCCTCTCTTGTTCGCCAGCTGAAGGCTCCAGGCGCCGGCTAGCGTCCTGAGCCCGGTGGGCTGATTTCGCCGTCGTGGGTGGGCTCCTTCCGCTCCTCTCACGTAGAGACGGTTCATTCCCTCAGACAGCGAGAGCTTCTGACTGACGTCCTTGCCATGTGCCAGGGCTCCGCCAGGCGCTGGGGACTCGGGTGATCAAACCAGACATCCCCCTGCCGCCAGAGAGCAGCACCCAGTGACCGGCGCTCACGAGTGGTGACTATACCATGAAGGATAAGGGGGACTTAGGGAGAGGTCACAGGCACCAAGACTAGCCCAGGAGGCCCAGGAAGGCTTCCTGGAGGCAGTGACATTTCCACTGAGCTGCAGAAGGGACGGTGGTTGGGTAGATGAGCCAGGAAAGCAGAGCGGTGGGGTGATGAGGTGAGGGGCCAGGACGAAGGCCGTTCAGCTGAGCCCAGCAGGGCAGCGCTGGGCAAGGGAGCCTGGCAGAGGCTGGTGGTCACTATAGGTTTAGTCAGGGGGGTGACATGGGAGATTGTTAAAAGCAGCTCAGGTCCCAGTATGGGGGAAATCGGGAGGGGACCAGAGGGCTGCAGGGCGGAGGTGGGAGTGGAGATCTGTGCTCTCTAGAGAGGCCTCTTTAAATCTGTTGGATTTCCTGGTCTGATGGATGCTTTCAGGTGCTAGAATGCAGGCATGACTGATTGCGTGTGTGTGTGCATGTGTGTGCGTGTGTCTGTTTGCCAGCTGAGGGCTGCCTCCTCTCTGTCTCCTCGTCCTCTAGTCTCCGCAGGACTGGTGGCTTGGTTCTGTGGGCCGTCAGCTGTGGGTTAGACGTGGAGAACAGGAGCGTGGGCTGCCCCTCCAGCTGGCTGTAGCCATGGGTGGAGATGTGAACAGAGTCATGGCCACCGCAGGCCTGCGCCCTGGGCCACGGTGCGTCCCGGGCCCTGCCTGGGGAGAGGGAAGACCAGCCCTTGAAAGTACCCACCTGTACCCACCTGCTGCCTGAAGACGTCTCCTGCCGGTGTCTGGCTTCTCAGCTCGAGTGGAGGACATCTGCGAGGCCGTCGCTGGGACCGTCTGTTCCTTCCCAGTGGGAACAAGAGGACGGGCACTCACAAGCAGTTTTTAGGAGTCTGTTAGGGAGACGTGGGGACATGTTCTGTTCCATAGCTCCCGTCAGCAGCACGCGAAACTCCTTGGCTTGGGCCAAAGAGCTGATGGGCAAGATGCCGCCCGGGAGGCCCAGACGGAAGGTGTGGTGGAGACTGCGCGTTGCCCCCGACGAGGCCCTGGCGCCTCTGCCCTGGGCACAGTTAGTGTGGACGCAGCGGAGAGCTTTGTGCTGCAGGGTCAGGGCCGCGGTTTGGTCCTGTGGTGCCAGCTGAGGATTGAGGGGTTTCGTTTTGGCAGAGGGTGGGAGCGAGGAGACCTGGCAGCCGGGGCTTGTCCGTAGGTGCCGGGGAGTAGCCAAGTTGGTCATGGGCGTCCATGCACGTGAAACATCTATCGCTGAAGAAAGCAGACGTTTTGTTAATTTTCAATGCAAATATTTATTTGAAGCCCAAGGACACTGCCATATAATTGAAGCGTTGGAACCAGAGTGCGTCGTTAAAAAGCAACATAATTAATTCATAATTATAAATGGCTTTATTAAATGCATTTCAAAACGGGAGACTCCAGAAAGCGGTTCTGATTCTGGCAGCAAATGAATGAAACGTGGTACGAGGAAACTTACCAGGTGGCCTTTGGTGACACGGATCCTTTCGGCCTCTCTCGTTAGCAGCCGGACGCAATTCAGGACGAGGAGCTGGGGATGTCTTCCCTACCCCCGCCCCGCAGGGAAACTGCATTGCCGGCTCTCGCATCTTCGCTTCGGAAAAAAATAAATGCAGTGCATTTGTTTTCTGTGGTTTGGAAAATGCAAAACAACAACAGATAAAGGAGTCTAAATTCTCTTAGCGGAGGAGCACGTGACTCTTGGATACATGATTTATGTGTTAAATTGCAAGTTTCTCCATGTGCAGAGCCTGTTGAAAATTTAATGGCTAATCTTCTTAACTGTAGCAAAAGTAAATTATGTATGAAAGGGGTTGACTTTCTTCTCTTTTCTTGCAATAATGATTTCCCTCCTGCTGAGGAGAGGAGACAGGGAGGGAGGAGGAGATGATTTAAGGAGAGGAGCCTGGATAATGGTCGTAAAGGCCCCGTCAGGCTGCAGGGATGGAACTGGGTTCTCGGGGGACTGCGGGGTGGGCGGTGGGCTTCCCTGCCCCGGTGAGGCTCCTGCCGTAACAGGCCAAGGCGGGGGCTGGGAAGGCCTCTGTCCCTCCTGGCCTTGCTGGGAACTGTCTCTAAGTGACCCGGGCGAGGGCTGCCACCACGCAGTGCCAGGCATTTTGAGCGTGACTGACCCACCGCTTCTCTGATTCTAGGGGATTCCCGGGAAGCCCGGACCGAGGGGGCAGCGAGGCCCAACGGTAACGACCTGTTGTCTTGAGGGCCATCCGTGGGAGCTGGGAACACGTGCGGGGAGCGGGGACGGTGTCTCTGAGTCTGCAGGACTTGAGCTGACCTCTCTTCTCTCCCGGCTATCCAGGGTCCGAGGGGTGAGAGAGGCCCCCGGGGCATCACTGGGAAGCCTGGCCCCAAGGTATGTCCTGGTCTTCTCTGTAATGGGCAGGGACTGAGGTCACAGTGCTGCCACCTGAGACATGGAGCACCGCTGGGAGTGTCTGTGGCCTTTTTCATTTAAAAAAAAAAGCCAGACTTTTTTGGGGGTGTTCTGAAGAAGGAGCTTGTCCTCTCCAGCGGCCTCTAGACGAGTCAGGTCAAATTGAATCGAGGGGTGACGCTCACAGGCGGGGGCCCTGCAGGCAGAGCGGGACTGGGTTGTGCACGACCGCACCTCAGAGGCGGCAGCGTCGGGGCCCAAAGGCAGCCTCGCCGGGTCTGGTTGGGGCGCCCTGTTTCTTTTTTTGAAAAGGAGTTTGAAAGCCGCACAGAGGTCTTTACCAGAAACCTAAAGAAAGGGCTTTTCACGCCGAGCCCGAGCCTGCCGTGCGCGTGCTCAGCGAGCAGGCTGTCCCTCGGGGTCCGGGACGGGCTCCCAGTGGATTCCGGCTGAGGAGCCTTCCCTCGGCCCAGCCCCTGGCCCACCAGAGCGCGCTGCCCAGGGCTCCCATAGGTGCTTCCGCGATGAGCCCTGGGGTGGGTCTCGCAGCCCCCGTGAGCTGACGCTCACCTGTGAGAACCTGGGACAGCCGCTGTCCTGTGGGGCTGGGTCCTGCAGATCGCTGTGCTCTGCCTTCGCGTGAATTTTTGTCGTGCCTCCTGGCTGGAGCATAGCCTTCGTCTGACTTGGAAGACTGTTCTGGAAATATCAGATCCCTGTTGCAGTCAGCTCATCGTCAGCTGCGCGCTACCGACGGGATGGGCCAGTGTTGGGAGCCTCTGATGAGCGCTGGCGCTCTGCCCTTACCGAGGGCCAGGGCAACCTTGGTGGCGCTCACAGCCAGCATTGGGCCTGGAGGTTTCCATGAGTCACAGACTGGAGTCTTTTCATCCAAGTGATTACGATAATAAACTTCTCTTTCCCTCCCTCCCAAGGGCAACTCTGGAGGTGATGGTCCAGCCGGCCCTCCTGGTGAACGGGTAAGTGTCATGAGCCTTGGGGACGTCTCCCAGGAGGCAGCCTGTGTCACTTGGCCCCTCTGCATGGCTGTCTGGGCTGGGCTGGGGGAGGGGGTGCAGCCAGACCCTGCGAAGGAGAGGGCTTTCCTGCAGTCCTGGTGGTGGGTCCCTGGGAGCGAACCCTTTTGTTAGCGTGAGATTTCGACCCCCAGCCCCAGTCTTGGGGTTTGGGAGGTGGCCAAGATGACGGAAGGTGGCCCTGCGGCATTGTCCTGTGGCCTGGCCCCCTCAGCACCCTGACTGGGCCCCCCCGATTTCTCTGTGGCGAGGGAGGGGCTGGGATAATGGAGGGAGGATTTGGGGGGCAGTGAGAAGTGACGCCCGCTCGCAGAGAGCAGCCACGTGGGAAGACAGCTGCTGGGGAGAGGGAGGGTTTCTGTCTTCAAACCGGCCATTCTCTGTCCCCAGGGACCCAACGGACCCCAAGGACCCACGGGGTTTCCTGGACCAAAGGGCCCCCCTGTAAGTAACACACTTCCTCGCTGGGCTGGCACAGTTGGCCCCGTGGATGTCGGCATCTTCTGGGCTCGCTCGTCTTTCCCGGGGGCAGCTCAGAGCTCCTCACGGCGGGAAGGTGGGCGGAGGGAGGCAGGAGGTGAGACTGGTGGGGCCAGCAGGAGGGGCCACCGCTGGGCCGAGGCTGCCCACGGCCCTCTGCACTGGACAGCCACGTGTGGACGCCTTCCTCCGTTAGACAGAAATTACTGTCTCTTGGTTCTAGAGGCCACAAGTCGAAATCACGGTGTTGGTGGGGTAGGTTCCTTCTGTGGCTCGGGGCAGGCTCTGTCCTGCCTCTCCGGGGGTCTGGGGTTGCAGATGGTCCTCGGTGCCCCTGTGGACACCTCACCCTGGTGGGGCCTTCTCATCTCTCTCTGTCTTCAAACCTCTCTCTCTGTAAGGACACCGGTCACTGGGTTCGGGTCCACCTGGGGCCCACCCTAATCCTGTATGACGTCATCTTGACTCGATTACACTGGCAAAGACCCTGCTTCAAGTGAGGTCACGTTCACGGTTTCTGGGGGTTAGAACTTCAACGTTTATTTTGGGAGCACAATGCGACTTGCACCAGGCCCAGTGCATTTCCCCCGATAGCCCTCTAAAAAGAAAAACATCCGCCTGTTGCCGAGCAGGTCATGGAGGGCGGTGGGTGGGGAGGTTTGACTTTGGAGCTAGACAGACGTGGGTTCCAGGGCACTGGGAAGTCGACTGGCCCCTCTGCCTCCATGTGTCCCCTGGGAGACGAGGACGGTGACAGCACGTCCCTCAGTGGGGTGGGGCAGACGCTACGACGGCACCTGGGACGGGCTCCTCCCCGGTGCTCAGTTTAGTCGTCACCGTCACTGACTGCTGGGTGACTGCCTTTCTCAGAGGATGTTCCCAGAGCAAGAGCCGTGGAAGGGAGACAGTTGCCGGGCGTGGCATTAAATCCCCAAGGTGGCTGCTTCTCAGAACTGAGTGAAGTGTCTTTGGTTCTTTCTCCAGGGTCCCCCGGGCAAGGACGGGCTCCCAGGACACCCTGGACAGCGAGGCGAGACGGTGAGTGTGGTGGTGCCGGGTGCGTGGGCTGCCGCCTCACTGGCTGGTCTCCCACATCCCTGCACCTGGGCGCCGCTCCTCCGCCCGGCGTGGCCTGGGAGGGTCCTCAGCTTGGGAGAGACTGGTCCGTCTCAGGAAGGCTCTCGGGCCGGGCTGTCTTCTGTGGACCTGGGATCGGGCCGTGCAGGGACAGCTTGGTACTGAACAGTGTCTTGTGACAGCTCTGTGCAGAAGGCAGGTGCTGCCCTTTTGCTGGTCTTGGCGACTTTGGCCAGAGGTCACATTTAAAATCGAGGCACAAACTAAATATGGGTGCACCGAACCTGTGCGTCCATCCTTTGTCTCCCTCTAGAATGATGGTGACGGCATCCTAGCTTGAACGACATGTATTTTAATCAGGAGAGGGTCTTCGTTTTCCGCTGTGACGTTCAGTTATTTGGTGCTGGGCCTTGTGCTAGCGCAGCCATGTTGATCCAGGTCGTTCCACCTCCAATCCCGGGACCGGGCGGATGCCTTCAGCTTCCTCTTTTATAGTATAGAGACAGGTGCCCAGTCGGGTTGAAATTTGGCCTTTCTCTGGGCACTTAGCTGTGCACATCGGTGGTCCCCAAGCCCCCGGCCGCAGACCAGTACCAGCCCATAACCTAACAGGAACTGGGCCACACAGCAGGAGGTGAGTGGCAGGTGAGCGAGTGAAGCTTCATCTGTATTTACAGCTGCTCCCCATCCCTGGCATCACTGCATAAGCTCCGTCTCCTGTCACATCAGGGGCAGCATTAGATTCTCATAATTGCGAGCATCTAGGTTGCGAGCCACTTATGAGAATGTAATGCCTGATCTGAGGTGGAGCTGAGGCGGTGATGCTAGTGCTGGGGAGCGGCTGCAAATACAGATTATCATTAGCAGAGAGGTCTGACTGCACAATAAATGTGACCTACTTGAATCATCCTGAAACCACCCCCCACCCCCGTTCATGGAAAAATTGTCTTCCAAAAAAGTTGGGGATGGCTGGTGCACATGATCAGCATCTTTGGGATCACAGGCTCACCTTCGACCTGCCCCTGCCTTTAGAAATTCACATTATGGGCTGTATCATCTAGACCCTGAACGCTGGGGGAAAAGGCATTTACCAGAAACGTGATCCTTTCCGGACCCCGTCCACCATTTGGCATGTGGCCTAGTTCCCTAAAAGCACGCGCTGGGAAAGGGTTTTGGCACACCTGTACCCTTGGTCACACTTGCAGCCTTGGAGCACCAGGCTTTGAATGCCTGGGGACTGTGGTGCTGGGTGACTGGCCTGTCACTGTGCTGGGTTCCACCCCTGTGTTTGCACCTGCTTCGTCCAGTTTAAAGGACGCATTGCGCAGATGCACGCACTCCCCGCAAGGAGAGTCGGGGGCACAGCAAGTGTCAGGGTCGCCTCTATTCTCTACAGCCAGTTTCTTAGTGGCCAAAAGTCTACAAAACACTCTCCCAGCAGAAGTCGGCCTTCTCGTGAAACGGGCTCTGGAATGCCATATTTTTTTTTTAATTTTTTTATTATTCCAAGGTATTGTGAGGGTACAAACATTCTAGTTACACTTTATGTCTTTGCCTCACCCAAATGCAGGTTAAAGGCGTGCCCTTCCCTCCCTGGAATGCCATATTTAATATATTCTTGGTCCCTGCTTTTTAAAGAATCCCTTTTGTCTGTCTTTGGTTCATTGTGATGAAACCTCTTTTAATTACACCTTCACCGGTGTTCTGTGTATCGGTGCCGGCTGATGAATGGGGATTACTGTGCTCTTTTGTTTATCGAGAAAAATTAAAACATTTCTTCTGAGCTTTGCATATTTTTTTCTAATGCCTTTGCAAGGAGACAAGATAGGTTTTGCGTATTATATGCTTTTCTCCCTCTGACTTACTCTGGAAAGAGGCTGGTAAAATAATTAAGCTGCTTGTCTTTGCTCAGCAAGTCAGGTGTGTACTTTCCAGCTACCTTCTGCCACCCCCGGCTGCCTCCTTAGGCACCAGGGCACTGGGATGATGGCGGTGGGCACCCCCATCTCTGCGACTGACCTGGGACATAAAGTTTCCTCCATGGGCTAGTCCAGGCAAGACTTCCAGAAAGATCTTCCCTGGGGTGTTGATTCTTTTCTTTCTTCTGGAAATGAAAACACGAGTGGCCCTTGCTTCTTTTGAATGTGACCCAAAAGCCTATTCTCAGCGAACAGCTGAGGACAGATTCCATCTTTAGCAGCTGGGGATGGCTGTGGGCCAGAGGGGAGGCCTTTCTCATTTCCGTGGTTAACCCTAACGGTAGCGAGACTTCACCGAGCCTGCTGCCTACCTGAGGGCACTCCTCCCCTGGTCCCCTGAGCAGGGAGTCCAACCTGTCCACCACCCCTTGTTTCTGACCCATAGTGCAAACTACGGAGAATACTACAATAGAAATTATCATTCTAGCCCATCGTACACAGCTGAGCTGGGCTTAAAGGGAACAGCGCTCCTAGAATCTGCAGAGAAGTTGAATCTGCCATCGGTTCACGTGCAGTCAGCGGCTGAGTGTGGAGTCTCAGGCCCTTGCCTGCCAGCTGTTAGCACAGGGAGCCGCGAGCCCCGGGGCTGGCTTTGCGCACATTCCAGTCCGCGCTGTGGCCACTGAGCCAGCCACTTCCTTCTCCAGAGTCTAGAGCTTCCCTCTAAGGCCTCCAGGCAGAACATCTGCATGTCCCTGCAAGTGTCAGGTGGCACCTGCAGATGGCATCTCATATGACACCTGCCATGCTCTACAGACGTGCCCAGAAATTACTCTTACATTGCCTAAGGTTCTCGCTCTTTCTCCTTTGAAAGAGAGCGTAGAAAGCATAGCAGAGACCCAAAACCAAGCCAGGATTGCTGCGCACACGTGAACGTGCAGACATGAGACACTCTGTTGAATCAAGCTAAAAATCATACGGCCAGGCTGCTGGTGTGAAGGCAGCAAGTGCTTGCTCTGCCCGTCCCAAGGACATGCGGAGGAGTATGCTGGTAAAATCACCTGTCGAGCGTCACAGGCATTTAATGACAAAAGCAGGCAAGTCCCGCAAAGCCACTAATGAGAAACAGCCCAGAGGTAGCTCCCAAGTCTAGGAACGGCACCGGGTCTGCTCAGAAAACGCCGCTTAGTGACACACAGAGATGAATGATTGTAGCACAGAAATGGCAGCGGAGAAGCTGCTGATGAGACCAACTGCCTGTCTTCATTAGCTTCGTGAAATGCGTGCAGAACTGGGACGGGAAATGGGCCCTGTCAAAGAAGTCTGGGACATCCGCTACTAGGGACGGGATGGGGGTGGCGTGGGCCCCTCCAGCAGTCTCAGTGTGCGACTCTTTCTCCACAGGGCTTCCAAGGCAAGACCGGCCCTCCAGGCCCCCCAGGTGTGGTTGGCCCTCAGGTGAGCTACCTCATCCCTGGACCCTGGCTCATCTGCGTCACCCACCTGCATGGGAGGGTTGTGGCTCAGACATCAGTCCCCCCGCGATTCTGGGGATGTAGGTGCTGAGACAGAACGTTAAGTCCCGTAATGCTTGTTAACACAAGGAGGTTCGCCCCACGCAGAAACCGTACTGGGAGGAGAGAGCGAGTGATGCATCGAACAGGCGCGGAAGACCCAGCAGGCAGAGCACAGACACCTGCCTGGGGCTCGTGGGCTGGGGCCAGGCCAGGGCCAGGCTCAGGGGTGGGGCCTTCGCCCCAGGACAGACCCCAGCCGTGTCCACTTGTCCTTGCTGTGGGCATCCGTCCCGGGCAGCCGAACTCTCCTGCCACTGCATCCTGCCGGGCCCCCGGGCCTGCGGCTCTGACCACTGGCAGGGCAATGGGAGGAGTGGCTTAGCGCCAGGACCGACGGCTTAGGCCACACGGCGGGGAAGCCATGGACTTGCTACTTGCAAAGGTCGACCCTAATGTAGCGGTAAATAAGATACGGACCCACTGCAGCCCAGGACTGAAGGGCATGTGGGCTCCCAGCCCGGTACGGCTCCCCACCCCAGCCTCTCCTGTGGCGGATTCAGCTGTCCCTCACTGCACACGGAGAACAGGCCTTGCCGTGCCTCCCGGATGGTGCCGGGGGAGGGCGGGCCCTGCCAGGCTGTGGTTCGGGGCCAGGTGGGGGTGGCTTGCTTTGGTCTTCTGGGTTTTGCCAGAGCGATGTGCTGGTTCGGTGGCCCTTTGCCTCCCTCTGTCCTGAGATTTGGGAAGAGAAGGTCACCCTCTTGCAAGTCACCTGAAACCGTTTTGGGGCTGACGCTGATTTCCCCCCTAGGGTCCCACAGGAGAAACGGGCCCAATGGGGGAGCGTGGCCACCCTGGGCCCCCCGGCCCCCCGGGTGAACAGGGGCTTCCGGGCCTTGCTGGAAAAGAAGGGACGAAGGTGAGTTTCTGGAACCTTCTGTGTCAAGGCTGGGCTTTTCCTAAGGAATCATTTTGGGGACTTTGTTTTCTTGTGTTCTTTTCTGAAAAATGGATAATTCCTCAAACAGATGCTCTTTGTGCCAGTTTGCTCTAAAGTCCTGAGTCCAGCTCACTGTTTCTTGATTTGCACACGCACTTGAGCCGCCCACATAGCACTGGGCGTGCAACGGGCTCAGGTCAAAACCACCCTCACCCTCTGCCAGCTGCTCTTCCCCAGTCGCCGGCCCTGCTCCCAGAAACAGTGACAAGCTCTTAAATTCCGTGTGTCCACAGCAAATTTAGTAGAAAATGATCCTTTAAAAAATCCCTCATCACGAGAGGCTGAAAAATAAATTATCACAGTGAAAAGCTAATCTGTTTCTATTGCCCTCTCAGTGTTAGCCCTCACTGCCCCCGTTTTGTCCCCCCTGTGGTGCGAGGGCCCCAGGTGGGTGGTTGGAACTTCCTACGTGTCCCCGTGGATGTAAATAGCCCTTCCTTTTTCAGCTCCTCAGTAAGAGACGCAGAAAATGCAGGCTCTCTGGCCTTTCCTATGACGACATAATAAACGTGAAAACAGGGCCGGGCGCGGTGGCTCACGCCTGTAATCCTAGCTCTCTGGGAGGCCGAGGCGGGCGGATTGTTTGAGCTCAGGAGTTCGAGACCAGCTTGAGCAAGAGCGAGACCCCGTCTCTACCAAAAATAGAAAGAAATTAA